>JAWNON010000186.1:3750000-3942500 GCA_035045945.1 Drosophila anceps | reverse complement strand
TAGACCATGTGACTCAGTAATGATTCAAGCTCTGAAGTAGTTGAGAATATAGTTTGGGGAATATATATATATTATATCTAGTTATTGGTCAATTTATAGAGAAGCTTTAAAGTAACTCAGTCTCCATTTTGAGGCTCTATATGTAAAGCTGTCGAATTAATAGTAGATTCTTTCATATTTCCATAATTCTTCGCTCATATTCTGTTGTCAATGTTGTAAGATATAGTGAAGTGGACCGCCCTAGTCGGCGAACCTAATGGGAAAAGATATTATTTATTTATATATTTATGTCAAATCTTCTTTTTATCCTTTGTTTCATGAACAAACATAGAGTAAAACAGCCAACTAGAGGGCCACACAAAGCCTATATACTCCTTACACTATTTTGAACGAGTATTCAAAATATAAATAAATAAAGAAAAAACACTACAACTCGCAGTGTCGCAAAGTTTGCGGTTTTCTTCTCGTCGTCGTCGTCGTCGTTGTTGTCTCCGTTGATGTTGTCGTCGGCTCTGGCTAAGTCCGCGGCGGCCCCTCTCCGCCAGCTGCACGGGCCGTCGCATCATTTAACGCGTGTGCCGGGCCAAAAAAAAAAAAAAAAAAAAACAAAAAAAAAAAAATAGAAAAAAGAAGAAAAACAAAAACAAAAACAAAAACAACTGCAACAAATGCAACTGCAACAAACAGCAATGAGCAACTGCAATTGGAAATGCAATTGCACTCGCTGCTCTTTTCGTAATTGTCGTTTTGTTCTTGTCTATGTTCGCTTGTAATTGTGGCTTTGTTACGTTTCGTAAATTGATTCATTGTACACGGTCGTCGTCGCCCTTTTAGACTCCCCCGGCCAGCCGCTCGGCCTGCCCGCTTCGCTACCGTCCGGCGGATCGGACGGCCATGCCGTAATTGCTTTCAAATGATTTTGTGTCGCTGTGTGCGCAATTCCATATTGTTGTCGTCATTTTTGGTTTATAACTGCCGTCTGACTGCCAATAAGCTGCGCTAGCTCGCTCTCTCACTCTCTCCTTCTCTCTCTATCTCTCTCTATGCATAATGAGACCTGTGGCAATTTGTGCCCAGAGGGCAGAGCCATTAGCACAAAGTGTGACAGCGGCTCTATTCCAAAAAATCAGCGCTGTGTCCTGCTTTAAATGCTGCACGAAACGTTGAACAGCCCTGCGGCAATCGTTGTTGTTTTGGATATCGATAACAGTTATTATCGCTGGGCTTGTCTAGCTACAATTGCAGGCATTTGATGACTCTTGACTGCATGAATGGGCTTTCGAATTGGATCATTGAATGAGGTAGCATCGGTCATTTCGTTACATAAACATACATTTTCAAAACAGAAAAGAAACTGTTTAAACTACCTGAGATTAGAGACTTACTTACTACTTGAGTGTAGCTCAAGTCTTTATGCTGCTCCCCATTTGCTTATCTATCGATAACAGCCATGCAACAGTTGTCAAACGCGCGGCGCCACAAACTCCACTTAACATTATTTGCATGTTTTGTTATGCATGTAATTTTTTTCACACGAATCAGTGTTTAGAATAAATATACATAAATTGTTTATGCACAAATATTGACATGTTTTTATGTACGAAATGCCTGTGGGCATTGCTTTGCTCTTTGTGCTCTTTCTCTCTCTCTCTCGCTTTTGCTGTCGAACAATTTCATATTTCGTGCCGCATTTCAGTTTTGCTTTTAGCATGATTTTTTGTTGTTTTTTTTTTGTTTTTGTTTTTATGTTTTTTTTTCTTTTGTATTTTACGAATTGCCTTGTTAGTCATGTGCATAAATTAGCTGTGACTTAAATATGTTGTTTGCTCGTTGTTTACAAATGTTTTATGGCCAATTAAGAACTAACAGAGGTGGCACTACACTTGCGACAGTGCTGTAAAGTGCTGTAGGTGACGTTCGATTTAAGCTACTGTTAAAGGGAGAAGTTTATCAACAGACAATTTTTATGTGAAGGAGCTGCTGTGACAGAGAGTGACTGGAAAATTGAGAGGAAGGTAGAATGGAGAGAGAGAGAGAGAGAGAGAGAGAGAGAGAGAGAAAGCTGTAGTTGAAGCTGAGCTGCGGTTATATCTGAGAGAGAGTGAGAGGGAGAGAGAGAGAGTAGATAATTGTAGTAGAAATATAGATCAGTAGATCGATAGAAAGAATTACACAGAGAGAGAAATAGAGAGAGAGAGAGAGGTAGAGAGGGATTAAAAGTGTAATAGAAAAAGCAAAAGCAACCTAAGCTGCTGTTAAGACAAAGCACTGTAAGCTACATGCTGTTAAACAGCAGAGCTCGACTACAATCTCTGTTACAGAGACGAAGAGGAAGATAATAAGTAACTAAGGCGTATTCCAAAATATCGTCTCTAAATTGAAGCTACTATTAAAACATAACACTGTTAACGTGAATCTGTGATTATATGTAACAGAGCTTAGCTGAAGTATATGCCAAAGACAGAGAGAGAGAGAGAGAGAGAAAATAGAACTGGGAAACAATAGAGATTCGATGTCTGCCTTTAAGCTGCTGTTAGCCTAGTGCTACTTTACAGAGCTAAGTTTGGATTGTTTCTGGATGCTATAAACATGCGGAAAACTCTATTTATTCAATTGCCTTAATCGGAGTTAGATTTACAATTACTAACAGAAGGGAAAAGATGGCAATGCAGAGCATCTTTGATTCGCTCTGATTCTCCTGGAGTCGCAGCTGTTAAGCGTCAGTTATGTCTGTAGCGGAGAAAAAAACTAGATAATTTAGAGCAACTTTGAACCATTTTTATGCTCCCTTAAGGCAGCTTTTCTGTTTGAGCTATTTGAAACCAGAAATCTATTATGCAATAGAGTTTCTTTCAGCTTAAGTCCAAGCACCACAAATAGAAATTCTATTCATTCGTTTGATATGCAATTGCAATTTATATTTTCTGAAAGAGAAAGACAGTTAGAACAGCTTAGATTTGCTCTACTATTACTCTACTAAGCTGCTGTTAAAGCCGTGCTAACTTAACATAAAGCTGTTACACAACAGCGCTACGCTCTGCTTGTCTTCTTAGGCTATTGCAACCGCAAGCAAAAACTTCATTGTATCCAATTGACATTATCAAAATTCAATTTACAATCTGAGTATGTGAGGCGGAGATACAAAGAGAGACAGAGAGACAGCGAGAGAGATAGAGGGAGTGAGATGGAGAGAAACTTGTATTCGCACTGACACGGCATTTGCGAAACTTTTCATTTGCTTTAGCTGCACTTTTGGGTAAACAGTTCGATTAAAATGGAGCAGCTTGACAGGCTGTTTCACAGGGAAACTTAAGAAGTGAGACGCGGGGGGGGGGGTGGGGTGGGGTGGCGGGTAATGCTTGAATTGCTTACTATAATGCTTGGCCTAAATGTATACAGAATTACGTATACGTATTTATTTCCACTATCCTCCTTTGGCAAATCAATGCAATGGCAGAAAGAAAAACTTTTGCCATTGCCTTTGCTGCTAAATGCAGTCATAACTTTTGGCAGCAGCCGAGCCAAAATAACAAGTTAGCAAGTGCAGCTCGACATTAGAAACTGTTGAAGACGAAAGGAGGAGAGCTGGAGCGCCGCTATAGTGGGTGCTGCCTGTAACGCTTTATTGGTCGCCCGTTTGGCCGCCTACAAGACGACTTACGCAATAAGAAAAGAAAGAAAAAAAGTTTTTCTATCTTGCGGCTAAGAAAAATGTATCGCCGACATTTTCACAATGCAGCCTTTCAAGCGCAAAGTGCAGGGCCGCAAGCCACCCACCATATTCATTATACATAAATTGCATGTGAGGCAGAGAGAAAGAGTGCCAGAAAGAGTGAGAGAGGCAGAGAGGCAGAGAGGGAGAGGAAGAGTGCAAGTCGCTGACTGGCTTTAAATGAGTCGAAAAAGTTGCATTGAAGCCAAGCGTATCCCAATTTTTAGGCCGCTTCCAGACGCCGTCGCCGGTTGTCCGTGTATTTAGCTTTCCGCACGATTAAATCGATGCAACTGTAAAAAGTTCTTTTTCTATTACGCACACACACACACGCACACGCATACAGAGTTGGCTGTGGTTAGGTGTGTGTGGGCGCTGCATATGAAACATTGCCTGGTCTCAACATTTAGACTCAGCTCGAGTTTTGTCTGGCACCTTTTCAGTGCGCCACACACACACACACACTCACGCACTCACACAAATAGTTGCGTGTCTGCCACGCCCACCAACCAAGCAACCATTTACACCCACTCCACGCACGCCTTGAATGTGTCGCTCGGCTCAGACAATTGTCGTGTGGCAAACATATTTATGCTTTAGCATAGCTGTGAACGGCTCTTGGTTTAGTTTTTAGTTCTGTCCATGCAACACACACACACACACACACACACACACACACACGGGCAGAGTAAAAGATGTTAGCCACGCTGCAATTGCAGCAACTCTTCATCATCATCATCATCATCATCAGCATCAGCATTGCTCTGCAGCTCTACAGCTCTCCAGTCTCATATCCATTTCTATTTTCATTCCAGTTGTTGTTGCATTTTGATGATGTTGTTGATAGTCAACGGACGTTTTGACTTAACCGGGAGTCAAATTGTCCACAGGTTTTGTCGCTATGTGTGTGTCTGTGTTTGTTGAACATAAGAAAGAATAGAAAACAAACTCTAAAGTGTACATAGAGCGAAGCTTTGAATACACTTTTTCAGCTACAAACTAAAATTCTAAAAAATACTATAAAATATGGGAAATTCTCTTTGCCTATGTAGGCTGTCTAAAAGGCTTAGTGTTTAATAGTTTTAGATATTTAAGTGCTTTATCAAGCCTTTATTATATCTGTTTTGCAGTATTAATGATTGCCCAACACTGGCTTTCCTTTCTTTTTGCTTACCCAACACTCATCTTTATACTTTGCCTAGCTTTACCAAACTTCCAACATAAACATAGATTGTCTAGCATAGCTACGGTAATTCTACATTTAACATGCATGTCAAACTGCCTGGCAAAGTTCAGCTAGCCTTTTGCAGTGTATTTCAAATGGCTAGCTAGAGATTGTGCATTGGTTTTGTGGTCGGGCGTTTATGTGCATGAAAAATCCTTTCATAATTTGTTTAAAGACCCAACCATTACACAGAGAAGAGAGAGAGAGAGAGAGAGAGAGAGAGAGAGAGAGAGAGAGAGAGAGAGAGAGAGAGAGAGAGAGAGAGAGAGGGGTGCGAACAAAATAGATTTGTGTAGTGTTGCAAACGCATATGCAAAGTGAATCGATATGTGTTAATAGACACTAGCAGCACATTGTGTGTGCTTTTGTTACTAAGTGTCGGAAGTAAATGGATTTTCTTTTGATTTTAATTATATTAAATGGAAAATTTGTAAATCGTGTTGCTTGCTGAGCGTGTTTTTGCTGTGATAATTTGAATGTGTCTAATGGGAGTTTGGTATGGTAGGAGAATAGAAATAAATAGAAGAGACAATTATTAAATTAACTTAAATTATGAAGCAATAACAAGGTGTAAAGAATCATATATTTAACTAAAAAAAATACAAATAAAATAAAAAAAATATTTAAAAATATATAGATATCTATTTGTATAAAAAAATGTATTTAGTTCTATAATATATAGTTCTATAATATATTAGTGTTATATACATATTAGTGTTATAAAGGTACTCTTTCTGTTTTGAACCAGCTGGCTTACAAAGTGAACTAAGTAAGCCACAAAGTGACTGAAGTAAAACAAGTGCTTCGCTTTGTGAAGCTGCTTGAACACAATTATGAAACAGTTCTTGAGTGAAGCTTTGACTTGTGGCACTTGCTTTTCAACTAAGTCTCACTCAAAAGTCTTGAATATGCATTCAAAAAATCTAGCAGACAGTTGTGGGTCGGTTCGTTCGGCTGGCTAACTGGTGCATATTGAAAATAAATTTCGTATAAAATATAAATTTTCAATTGATAGGAGAGAGGAAGAGTAGATTGTAGAATTGTCCATATAACGATCATCAATGCAGAGCTGGCTCAGAGTTCGAGTTGAAAGGCCAATCGTAAGACACTCCAGGTTGGAGTTGCAGAGTCAAGTGTAAGACTCTTCAAGTTGGAGTTGGAGAGTCGAGTATAACACTCTCCAACTCGAACTCCAACTCAGCTCTGCATTGATGATCGTCATATATACAATGCTACAATCTTTTCTCTTCCCACTTGCTACGCTCAATTGCACTTGCAACCCGTGTTGCACACACACACACAGACACACACACACACACAGGCACTGGTTCATCTCTTGTCCGACTGCCGAATGACCAGCCGCAAGTCTGTCGCACGCTCGCATGCTCCGGCACTTGCATAACGTTGGCCCATTTAGCTGCTTTGGGCTTTTGTCAGTGTGCACCACTTCGCCGACCACTTTGCACCAGCACCACCTCCACCACGACCAGCGCCACCACTTCAGCCGTGGCCCTTTGTTGGTGGCACCGCTCACATAATTTGTCATGTGAAAAATTACTAAAGTTACAAGATCTGCACTTTTATTTCCATGTGAGGCAGCGTTAAGTCCAACTGCAGCGACGATGTCTGCTACGCTCTGCATGCGTGTGCCCCCAACGGTAGTTGGAGTGAGCAGAGTGGGGAGTGTGGCGGGGAGTTGGGCTGTTTTGCTATTTTCTTGCCTCTCGTTTATGTGTATTATTTATATATATATATATATATATATATATATATATATATATATATATACATATATATATTTATTTTTTTTCTCTACTTTTTTTCGTTACTATTTTGCACATTTTTCTATTCAACAATGAAGCCACAATAGAAAAACGTCAACTAGTGCAGGGAAACGCAGCTTGAGTGGGGCGTGGCATGGGCGAGGGCTGCATGTGTGTGTGTGAGTGTGTGTGGAAGCGAGAGAGCAACAATTTTCTATGCGCATAGAAAGTCTGAACGGATTTTGAATGGCAAACAAGCGGCAAACGGCGGTCGAGGTTGAACGAGATGAGGGCATGGAGAGAGCATGGAGTGGGCATGGAGAGGGCATGGTTATGGACGGGGCATGTAGATGGGGACTTGCTTTATAAAGAGCAAAGCGCAGAACTCAAACCTAGAGCTCAGCGCCAAAGCCCGGCCAGAGCCCAAGCCAGCCCAAGCCAAAGCTAGAGCCCAGAGAGCCAGTGAATGGGTGACGACTTGCGCATGAATGGCACAAGTATGTGTGTGTGTGTGTGTGTGTGTTGGGTGTGTAGTGTGTTCTGGGTGTGTAGTGTGTGTGCGCCTGTATTTGTCTGGCTGCTGGGTTTGGGGATCCGGCTTCGTTTGCAGGCCTATAGAAAAGTGACGTGCGCTTTACAATTATTTCGTAATGCAAGCAAATGTGACCGAGCCAAAGCCAGCCGAGAGAGAAAGAGAGAGAGAGAGAGAGAGAGAGGGATGAGGAGCCGCTACCCCTCCAACGACCGACCGCCCACCCGCCCATTATACCCTACCCCGCTGAGTATCTGACGCTGCGACGTCAGCGGTGACAAATGTCAGTCGGTGGTTGCACTACTAATCGGACATGTTGCGTTGACTTGTTTATGACTGCCAGCTTAGCACGCACATAAACACATTCACACTCACACACACACACACACACACACACACACACACACACACACTCGAGACGTGTTTTTTGTAATGTTTGCGGACTTGTGGGAAATCTGTAAATAGCTGCAAAACTAGAAGCCATCGACGTCGCCCAAGAGACAAAGCACTCGTCATCAAAGCTGTTGTCGTGCTTGATGCTGCTGATGCTTTAGCTGCTGTTGTTGTTGTTGTTGTTGTTGTTGCTGCTGCTGCTGCCCGGCATTACCCGCGGGAATAATACCAGACAGTCAGCCAGATAGGCAACAGCAACAATCAACACATTGACTGCCATTTTCGTAGCGCTGCACGCGGCGTATGCGTAATCTTTGAATAGCAAAAGTTCTTCATCTTCAACTTGCTGGCGTTTGTTTAAAACTGAAACAATTTTGGCCAATGCGGCTTGAACTTTAGCTAAATGCTGCACAGAAAATCTTTTGTATTTGTTTATATTGAAATTGCATAATTACTTGAATTTTTGGCATTCCTTTGACAAAATTTTAAATATTCATATTTGTTTATTAAACGTTTGTGGCCACTAAAAGTGTTTGCAAAAGTAAAAAGATTCTGAGACGTTTCCTTTTGTAGCCAAATTTCTCGTCAAGAGTTACAAAAGCAATTGGGCTTGTTGCGCTGCTCAAGCTCCAAGTCCCTTTCCCGTTGCGCCAAGCCATTTGATTTTTGTTCTTTTTTTTCAATTTTTTTTCTCTTCCTTAGATTGATTGATTTCCCTTTTCAAAGCAAGTTTGTTTCATCTTTGAAAATTGTATATACTGTCGCTTAAAGATTGGAAAAAAGAGATGAACTGCGAGTGTTGAAAAGTTCTTTAGACTTCAATTACAAAATCAAAATTTTATTTTATTTAATAGAATTTTCCTATATTTTCTTTTATTTTTTGTCAAAAATTACTCTTTGACTAATGCAATAAGTTTTTTGTTCAAAATTTCGCAAAATTTCGTATCTTCATGCTTAATTGATAATCGAAAGTTCTTGACTTAAAAAACTGATTTTAGTATTGTAAGCTTAAGCCCTTTTTCTTCAAAGAATCAACAAATTTAATTAATATATATTTTGTGAAAAATACTTTGAAATTAATCCATTCTTTATAATAATATTTTGTTTAGAATTTAGAATCTGAAAGCTCCATACTTAAACGTTAACCAAAAGTTTTTTTCTTTCTTCGGCCTAGTCAATAACTAACTAACTAACTAACAAAATATCCTTACTTTTAAAACAATTCGCAATGTTTTTTAGCTTTTAGGTGTATGTGAATGTCTATATATAAGTATAAAAAGTATTATTACAATAGATACTAAACAGTGCATTTATATATAATAAGAGTTGCAAGTCAATAGCCAGGGTAGCTGCTCGCCTAGAACTTAAACTGCATTGCCACTTATTTTGTTGTGCATTGGCTTTCGGTTTCTTTATGTTGTTGTTGTTGTTGTTGTTGTTGTTTGCAATGGCAGGCGGCAATTACGCGTCACGCAGCTGGACGTCGCGGCAAGCAACGCGATTTCCGAACTGCGAACTGCGAGCAGCGAGCAGCGAGCTGCGAGTTGCGAGCACCGAGCTCGCACGCAGCTCGTTTCGTTCGGTTCGAGCTGCAGAACACACACAAATTGCCAGTGTAGGACAAGGTCGCATTTATTTGGTGCAGCCGCAATTGGGCAGCGGAACCGAGGGAGGGGCTGGGTGGTGCACAGTCAGTACAGTTGATGGGGGAGGCAATGGCTATGAGTTTGCGATTTGTATGGACAAGTTGCGAAGCTGGGCAAGCAAGGGGGGGGGGGCAGCCGCATGGTGCATGCTGCGTACGAAGGTTACCTGACACACACGCACACCCTCAGAGTGAGAGAAAGAGAGGGAGAGCGAGAGAGGGAGAGAGAGAGAGAGGGAGACGCGTTGACAGAAATGTTGAAAAATTATGAAATGAATACAAATATTTGCGGATCAGAGCAAAAAAAGAGTCATCGCCATTGAATGTCGCCTTCAATGCGACGACAAAGTGCAAATCAAATGTGATAGATGATCTCAATGCATAGAAAAATGAAAAATAAAAAACGAAAATGAAAATAAAACGCAAATAAAATTGGAAAAGCCAGCTGTATGGAAGACAGCTTGAAGAAGCTGTAGCATGTGCAGGTGGAGAGCAATGCTTTTTTTTTTTGAGTTGAATATGTCTATTAGAGGGTATTACATTGCATCTATGTGGGCAAGGCAAGGCAAGGCAAACAAAAGTCAAGCGTAGAAATTCAGGTATCTAAATGTAACTGAAGCGAAGTTATCAAATATTTAAAGCATGATTCATAGGGGGCATTTGCACTGGGGAAAATATTGAAGCATATTTCCATGGCATGTCACAGCTAAGTAATTAGCATTAGCATTAGTTTAACTTTTGCTGAATAACTAGCAATGTTTTTTTTTTGTTTTTTTTTTTTTTTAAGTGGAAGTTCAAGTTTCATGCAACTTTTTATGGCGAATCAACTGAATACGTTTCGTTTTAAAGCACTCAAACGTGTGAAAACCACGTCAGCTCGAGCCGAGCTGAATTTTTTGTAATCTCCACGTGTCGATTTTTAATGCGCTTAATCGCTGCCTTTACTGTATGGCAATAAACTAGTATTCTTATAATTATTATTATTAATATTAATTATAATTAATAAAATTAATAAATATGAAAACTATTTGAATATATAACAAATTGTTTTACTTTCTTAAGATATAAATAACATGTGAAAAAACTACCACATGAAAAGTAGTTTAGTTCAAAATCTCTCAATTAATCATTTTTTTTTATTATTTACTTATTTATTGTTTATTTTTGAGTTCATTTTTTTAATTATTTATCATTGTATACTTATTTTTTTAATTATTTATTTTTATTATTATATTATTTTATTTTTATATTTTAATTTTTATATATTTTTTTTGTTATGTAGTATTTTTTTATTTTGTAATATTTTTTTAAAACTTATTTTTTTTGCTAATTATATTTTTTTTTATTATTTAATTTTTTTAATGCATATTTTTGTTGCTTAACAGATTTAGTTTTAAACTTATTAATGCTCGTTTTTTTATTATTTTTTTTTTTAATTTTATATTTTAATAAAATTATTATTCTTTTCGCTATTTTTTTATAATAAAACATTATTAGCATAGAAAGATACACTCAGCTGGCATTTTTTCTCTGAGCTGCAACTGTTTAGCAGTCATAAAAATTCAATAAATCTCTTAAGAATGGAACATAAATTCGATTGTCAATAAGTATATCTAACAATATAATAATATGCCGTTTGTTCACTGCCTGTTCAGTCGGAAATGTTAACTTTTTCAACTACTATCAGTTACGGCCTGCTCTAAATACTTTATCAATCTAAACTTTTTAGTTTCTCGCTTGAGCATTGTCTATTAAAACTTGTTCCTTTTAGTGGAAAGAGCAAAGCATAGCCAAATATTCAAGCAAAACTATTGCGAAACACTGATTAATGACAAATTGGGCGCATGCAAACTGCAAAAATTTTGTTTGTTTTTTATTCTTTTAGACCCAATTCCACTGGCCATCATCCAAGTCATTTAAAGTGCTTGCAGAGCCCACAAAAAAAAAAAAACGAAAAAAAGAAAAGGTTGTTAGTAACTCAGCTCAACCACCTTCTGTGTGGCTCCCCCTCTCTCTCTCTCTCGCTCTCGCTCACACTGCACCTCTTTCTGCTCCCTCTGTGACCCCCTTGTATAGCGCCTCCTCACCTAACCCTCTCTGATTTTCTCTTTGCCCCCGCTACACCCTGTCTGCCTCCTCTCCCTGCCTCGTCTTTTTGCCCTTTCTCCTTGTCTGTTGTTGACGCTTCTTCCGTTCGCTGGTTTAGTTTTTCTTTTAGCCTACTTTGCGTTCCGCTGCTGCTGTTGCTGTTGTTGTTGCTGTTGTTGTTGTTGCTGCACATTTTATTAACATTTTCATTTAGTTGCATGTGCTCTCTCTCGCTCTCTCGCTTGCTTTATTTTGCTTTTCATTGCAATTTGTGTTTCTATGCATTTTTGTGTGTGTTTTACATTCGTTTTTCGTGTCGCGCCGCCAAAGCCACCCACTGCCCAGCTGCACCAGCAACATGCTCGCACCGCCAACGCCACCGCCACCGCCCCTGCCCTACCCATGTTGCAACATTGTTGCCACTGTTGCGCTCTTTTGCAGTTTGTTGAAGTTTTCATAATCATTGTCGTCGTCGCAGTCGCAGTCGCAGCCTTTGCTTTTGTTTTTGTTTCTATCTGCATTTGTTGTTGCTGCATTTTTTTTTAAGCTTTCGGCTGGGTCTGTGAGATTTTGCAGCTTGAAAACAATGCCGGGAAAGCGGCTTATTTTCTATGATTTAAATAATGACGAAGACAACAGTCAGCACCCACCTTCATCATCATCATCAGCAGCAGCATCATAATGATCTCTGATACAATGGCAGCGAGACATCATTGATATAAGATATAAGTCCGACTTGTTGTTGTTGTTGTTGTTGCTGTTGTTGCCTCTTCTTCTTCACAGTATAAACATTTATCTTTTGTACTACGTCACTTAGTGTATACGCTCCATTTGTCTATATATACATATATATTTGTCTGCTGCTAATGTCTGTTAAATTCCTTCTTTTTGTTTGTTTCTTTATAGCAAAATGTTCATTGGCGGCCTCAGCTGGCAGACCAGTCCAGGTAAGTCTTGGCCCACATCCCAAACGAATCTTAGAAATTAGTCGAAACATGCTAAAATCTTGCAAGCAGTCAATTAGCATTACTTTTGGTTGCACATATACATTTTGAAGATGTATATATCTATATATATTACCCTAGAGCTAACAGTTCTATGTTAACAAGATGCCTACAACGTATTACTTGGCAGCTATAGCTATTTCTATATCCATACCATATTTATTTACAGGAAAGCCAAAGGTCTCTTTCCTCTATAAACGACCAATTGAAAGAATTTTTAGAGCTCCAATTTGTCAGAAATTTCAACTAGAGTTAAAAAGTTTTCTGTAAGAGAGAGAGAGAGAAAAGATATTTAAGAGATGATAATCTTTGATATCTGAACTGATGCATGCGCTCTTCTAAGCCTTTTTTCAAAACAATTTATTGCCGTTGGAATACCCCTTATAAAAGCACCTTATGATTGATCACTCTGTACTTTAGGAAATTACTTTTATAAGTAAATGTTTCGAAAGATTAAAGCTGAGTTTTCTAACTTGATCATGAATCAAAAACGAACAAAACTCAAAAAGAAATTAATAAAATAATAAAATAAAAATAAATAAATAATAATTATTATAAAAATAATTTTAAAGTATGTTTAAATTTAAAATTAAAATTTTAGATTTTATTATTAAAATTTTAAAATTAAAATTAAATTTTTAAAATTATTTTTCATGTCATCAAATCATCAAATTATATTTGCTAACTAAAATTAAAAAAAAAATAAACTTGGTTGGAATTTTTATTATTTAATTTAAAAATTAAAATTTAACTTTAAAAAAATTTCTTAAAAATATTTTTATATTATATTTGCAATTTTTTTTATTAAAGAATTAAATAGAAACTTTTTTATTTTGTAGAAATTTACAAGAAATTAAATTATTATCACATAAAAATTAAAAAAATAATATAAAAAATAAATACTTTATTTTTAAAATTTTATTTATTTTTTTAAATTTATATTATGTTATAAAAACTCACGAAAAAATTCCTAAAACAAATTATTTTTAAAATTTTAGTAAACCAATTTTAAAATTTAATAATAATAAAATATTACTGAAAAATATTGCTCAGAAAATACAATATTTCTTTATATACAATATATATTTTTAACAAAATTAGCTTCATGTTTCTAGAGAATATCTGAAATATATTTGATAAGCTACAATTTGCTTCAATTCAATTAGTCAATATAGACAGATACACATAAATAAATATTTAAATATATATATATATATATATTGTATATATATGTACATATCTGTATCGTATATATATGTATAGATATTCATAGGGCAATTTAAATGAGGCAACGAATTGATTCATTATTCAGTTGAGTTGTTTATTTGACGATCGAATACAATGAACGACAACGGGTTTTTGCTTAAATTGAAATTGTAATTGATGAAATGCTTGAGATTTTGCCATGCCGGCGACGTAATTTGACGTCAATTGGCGGCAGACACAGAATGTGCCAGCTGCACGGGGCAAAGGGGCAGCTAGAGGGAGGGAGGGAGGTAGGTTGGTGGCTCGGTGGCTCGGTGGGACCCCCATTATGTGCTGCATAGTTTTCATTAGGCTAATCAAAAGGCGGCTTCACTCTGTGCCACATATATTAACCAAATTTGATGCCCGCCACTCGAAAGGTTGGCCAAAAAAATAAAAAAATAAAATCGAGACGAAGGGCAGGGGGAGCAGGAGCTGGCGAAGTAGACAACTGCAAGATGCCTTTTGATGGCCAACTTGGAGTGTTGCAGTCTGTGCTGCCGCCAACACATCCGCCGCCGCATTGCACACACACATACACACACACACACACACACATACACACAACAGACACACACACTCGAGTGTAGCTGCATTGGCCTTTTTTTGTGTTGTTGTCGCCCCGTTTGTGTTTTTGTTTAGCAAAATTGTTGGCTCCGCCCATCATCAGAATGGCACTCGGCATTACGCTAACATATTATAACCTATAGCGCATATCTACACACACACACACACACACACAGATAGTTACACATATGTATGTGCCGCAATAGTTGAAGAGTCAATGCGGTCTTTGGTTTGTCTCTTTATTTTGGCCGCTTGCTGTTTTTGTTTTTGTTTTTGTTGCTGCTCTCATTTTTCTTGCTTTTATTTTTCACGTTTTTTGTACCTGTGCCAAAAAAATTTTCAAATTTTCAAATGGCTTCTTCAATAGTGGCCCCAACTTGAAATTTTTTTCTGCTACATGTGTGTGTGTGTGTGTGTGTGTGTGTGTGTGTGTGTGTGTGTGTGTGTGTGTGTGTGTGTGTGTTTTCCCTCTGCTGCCTTTTGTTATCTTTGCCCATTTGGTGTATATATGTATATGTCTTCAATCTTTTCTTTTTTTTTTGTTTTTTTTTTTAATTTTTATTGTATTTCTTGTTGTTGTTGTAGTTTTTGCTTTTGGCATTCGCTGGTTGGCTGGCTTGTTAAATTAGCCAAAGTCTGAAAAATCTTGTGTTAAATTAAAGACTTGCCCACCGAAAGCAGAGAAAAGGGCTACATTTATCTTAAGTCTGCAGTTGCAGTTCTGCTGGCTAGTGTTGTCAAGCGTCGGCTGAGTTGCGGCTAGTTTCGAAACGGTTATCAGAAGTGAGCAAACGGTTAATGTAGAACGGGTTTTTGAACATTATTAAGAAATACTTAAGGTAAATCATTGGACAAATTTTAAATGCAAGTAAGCTGGAGTGGAGGCTAGAAGGGAATCGGTGCTAATAACTAAGAATCGGTTATGTGTAAGTGTTAGTATAAGAGAGAGAGAGAGAGAGAGAGAGAGAGAGAGAGAGAGAGAGAGAGACATGTGAGGAAAGGTAGTAGGAATAGATAGAGAGAGAGAGAGAGAAATAGATAGAGATAGGAAAAGATCACATAGGGAGGAATATCAAGGGAGAGAGAGAGAGAGAAAGTCAGAGAGAGAGAGAGAGAGAAAGTCAGAGAGAGAGAGAGAGCTATAAAAAGAGAGTGGAATGGAAAAAAAGCATTAGAAAGAGAGAGAGAGAGAGAGAGAGAGAGACATGTGAGGAAGGATAGTAGGATTAGATAGAGAGAGAAATAGATAGAGAGATAGGAAAAGATCACAAAGGGAGGAATATAAAGAGAGAGAGAGAGAGAGAGAGAAAGTCAGATAGAGAGAGCTATAAAGAGAGAGTGGAATAGAAAAAAAAGCATTAGAAAGAGAAAGAGAGCGGGGCAGCAAGAAAGGGATACGAATAGATAGATAGAGAGAGAGAGAAATAGATAAAGAGAGATAGGAATATATCGACAGAGAGGAAGGAATAGTAATTTAAAAATGTATTTGCCACCAATAAGTAAACTTTTGTGCATTGCTTCTAAAACAGTTAGTAACCGTTTAGTTTAAAAATCAAGTTGCTGAAACGGTTAAACGACGTTTATGCCTTTGTCCACTTCAAAACTTCACACTTTACACTTTGGAGCAGCCGCAACTGTCACTGACTGCGATCGTATGCCATTTGCCGCACAATACATAACTTTGGCTATGCCTATCTTAGCCTTCGACTAGGTTGGCGCTAGGCAGAGCCTCTTTTGGGCTGGGCTGCGTCTATGGGCCAGCCGGAACAAGCAGCTGAAGGCACGCAGCTCAAGTGGGCAACCACTCGCGTTGCAGCTTATGCTTTTGGATTCTGTTCAGCAGCTATTGCCACTCAAGCACACACACACACACACAAACACACACTCACACAGATGTAGAGAGAAAGAGAGTAAGAGAGAAAGACGTCTCCCACACAGTAGACACTCGAGAAATGTGCTGACAAAGACCTAATCTAGGGCGTCTATAAACATGCGCCTGGTCCAACTGCAATAGTGGTAGACAGGTCGGCGGAACGTGTTGATAGCTAGTGATGATGTCCGCATTGCAGTCAACGTTTGGCCACTCCAAGCGTTATGCTCCCCCAGATTTTTAATGATTGGCACGATTGTCTTAGCTACTTAATGATGTGCACAAGTGGGACAGCAGCCACGGCGCTCTCCCTAGTGCCATCCATATATGATAGCTGCTAGTAGGTGCCGTTGCTTTGTGTCATTTTTCGTGTCAACTAGCAGAGTGCACACACACACACACACACACACACACACACACACACACACACACACACACACACACACACACACATACTCACACATACGCATACTTATACATAACTTAATGAACTTTTACGACCTGCCCCGCCTCCTATTTGCTGCCGCCCAGCGGCGTAATTTAATTTTAATTTCGCAAGCAGTTCACTGGAAGTAATTGTATGCATTGAAAATGTATTTGCTGCTATCGCATGGAAAACACTCGACAGACTGAGAGGCTGAGAGACTGAAAGACGAAGAGACACTCTCTTACTCAGTCAATTGAAACGCATAATGCGCGCGGAAGTCAAAGCGTCAACGAGACTGTTTTTATGCTCTCTATGAAGGATATTTCAGCTTTAGTTCATTTTGACTTCGTAGAGAAATATGTGTATATGCATATATATTGCTGATAGAGCATTAACAGATTAGTATTTTAAAGTCTAGTTTTTCATTCTAGCTGCTTATGTTTGTGACTTTAATCTTATGAGACAATATTCTATAGTTCTCGTTCTATTTGCTCCTGGTAACAAGCTAATGGCAATTAATGTAAGTGGTTCACTATTTCAGTTGATTGTCCTAGCAAATATTGTTAACAAAATCTAGATGTTGCTCACTATATTTCATTTTGTTGTAAGATATCTCTATCAAACTAGGTTTATGGGGTGTTTTCCATGTGTTGTTACTTTCTTGAGAGTTCTATGAAATGAAAGTTTGGTATCTATGTGGAAAGTTGACTTTCTTGATAACTCTTAACAGTTCTTTCTGCTTTTTCAATATGTATATAACAAAATTAGTATCAGTATCAAAATATAATAATATATAGCATAGTAATTAGCTTTATATTATCTGTAGCTTGAATGATCTTCTTGATCTTTGTGTTTCTTAGAAATATTTATTGAGCAGATTCGTTCATTGATTTTACTGCTCAACTGCCTCACCTGCTTGCTGCCAGCTGCTCTCTCTCTCTCTCTCTCTCTCTCACTCTCTATCTATGTCATTCACTCTTTATCTCTCTCATTCTTTACCTCTGCCATTCTCAACCCTATCACGCTCCATCTCCATCTCTCTCAGTCTTTTTCTCTATTTCTCATAGCTCTCTCATTGTCTTTCACTCGATTACTTATTATTTCTCTCACTCTCTACCTCTTTCATTCTGTTTCTCGCTCACTCTCCATCTCTGTCGTTCTATATCTCTCTAAATCTTTATCTCTGCATCTCTCTCTAACTCTCTACCTAGATACATTTCTATCGCAAAAGCATCAGAGAGAAAAGAAACGAATAATATTGATAATATGTATAGATTTATGGAAATTGTATTTGAGTCTCAGCTTTTCTATATTATACTCCAATACCTCCTTTCTAGATTATTTAAAATAGATTATAAACTGAGTTCTTCTACGTTTATTGTTTTATCGTTTAAAGAAATTCTTCCTCAATCCCATCAAATACAAAACATAATTAAGTAAAAACTTTCGCAGCCGAATCAAATGTCGCTCATGTGTCTGTCGCTGACATTTGTGCAAGTGTATTTAAACTTTCAAGACCCACTGTCGACAAATGTTGCACTCTGATCACCTTTTGTTTGTGGAGCAGGAAGAGGAGGCTGAGGAGAAGCTGCAGTTTGCTGTTGTGCCGCCGATTTGTGTCAAATTGAAACGAAAATTTGTGAAATACAATACGCTAAAGGAAGGCGCAAAAGGCAAATGGCAGAA
Organism: Drosophila anceps; assembly: GCA_035045945.1. Classification (NCBI taxonomy): domain Eukaryota; kingdom Metazoa; phylum Arthropoda; class Insecta; order Diptera; family Drosophilidae; genus Drosophila; species Drosophila anceps. Next base: position 3,924,343 of record JAWNON010000186.1, on the reverse strand, counting down.
GCCAGAAGGCAGAAGGCAGAAGGCAAAAGGCTTCCCGCCTTTTGCTATTTTGGCTGTGCGTTCAACTGAAATACTATTTATATATGCGTTCAGATGCTCAGATACGTTCAAGATACATTTGCATCTGCAGCGCAGCAAACAGACGCCCATTACTCATGCAACGCAAGCAACAACAACAGAGAGTTGAAGAAGCAGCAGCAGCAGCAACAGCAAATGGAAAATCTATTCACATATCGCTCACATTTCGATGCCGCTTAGCGATAAAGTCGCGCAACTAGACGCAGATACAAATACGGATACATTTGCAGTTACAGATACACGGCTACAGCTGCACGGCTACAGATACTTTGAGCAAATAAATATGCATTCTCTCGATTTACCCGCATCGCGTTGCCAGTTTGTTTTCTTTGTTTTTTTTTTCGTCGCCCCTTTTTTTCGGGCTACTTGTTTTTTCTTATTTTTTTATCATGCAAATGAAAGCGGAGACAGTTTGTCAAGCAGCTGCGTTTGTTTGCTCAAGGTATTTCCGATTGGGTTTCATTTGTTTTCTAAACGATCGAGAGTTTCAAAAGGTATTTGAAAGTTGACTTTAAGAATGGTTCTTTTAGATGTAATTATAGAAAGTTCAATTGTAAATATAGTACTAGTAGCGGTTATAGGCAGAGTGAAACGGTTATGAATGGTAAGCGGGAAAAATCTGGAACTAATCTTAGAAAATTTAGAATTTAACGATTGATTCTCTTAGATAACCCTCATAAAAAGTAAGTGAGAACTCATAATAAGTTGATTATTTGAAACAGTTATGAAACGATACATATATAAATAGGTTATGAAACGGTTATGTCTTGAAATTCATTGAGTACAAGTGGGCTTTATTGAATATATAAGCTAGTATTATTAAAATACATAAATAACCGATTCGAAAAGTTTTCTTTAATCGGAATGCAAGCGGTTAAGGCAATTGATATTTACAATATTAAGAAATTAATTTTTTTAAATCGGTTTTGAATCGGTTATAAATTGTATTAAATCAAATACTCAGATACTCAGATTATATAATAAGCTCATCAAGTAAGCTAATCAAACATTTACAAAATGATTTTTTATTCGAATCGGTTTTGAATCGGTTATAAATTGTAGCAAGTGTAACTCTTCCAGAGACACCCAGTTTGATTCGGCATTAGAAATATTTGGCAAGTTAACTTTGCGCTTTTATAGAATTTCTATTGGTGGCAACGGAAACGGGCAATCGAGCAGTCGGAATTGAATCAGGAAACGAAACGTTGATGAAAATATTTGCGTGACTTTCAGCACACAAAAAAAAAAAAGAAGTAAAAAAAATATGAGAGACAGAAAGATAAATCTATGCGTCTAAAAATTGTTGAAATATCCTGGGCGTTGTGCGACTAAGCACTTCAGGAAGCAGACAGGTGACAAAAAAAATTAGGGAGAGTCCGACTCGAGCTGCAAAGACAGTGCAAGCTACGGGCGATGGCTGCCTGGGTGGTTGTCGTAGTCGATTTCCTGATTAATTTATGCAGTCGAGGGCAATGCTGACAGCCAGTTAACAACAATTTGCCGCAAGCTTCGTTAAAATTGAAAAAAATTGTCAATAAAATAAGTGAGCGACTGTCTGACTGTCAGTCAGCCAGTCAGCCAGTCAGTCAGTCAGTGAGTCAGTCAATCAGTCAATCAAATAGTCGGTGAGTCAGTCCCACAACGTTTCGTTGCGTCCATCAGTCAAAAGTTCAGTTAGCTGCTGCTGCTGCTGCTGCTGGCCTAAGCCTCACATCATTTTTATCTTTTCTAGCTGCCCTGCCTGGGAATGCTTCCTGTTTGGCCCACTCGAGTCGCCTCGACTGGACTCCTCCACTTTGCTGCTGTCTGCTGCAGCTGCCAATCTTTGGTCATGTTTTTGCAGCTCGCTTCATTTTCCTTTTGAATGTGATTATCCTAAGGCTGTGGGCAAGCGCATCTTCGCTTTGATAGATGGTCGCCTCGCTGACTCGCTGCCCGACTTGTCTGTCAGCCTGTCGGCGCTGCCTGTCTATCCTTTGGCTGTTCTGCCTTTTGCATTGCATTTAATGTCCTGCACTTGTCCAAGTGGCTACCAGCAGCAGCAGCAGCAGCAGCAGTAGCAGTTAGCCGAAGCAGCAGCAGCAGCAGCAGCAGTAGCAGCAGCTGCTGGCTCCTTGTTCGCTGTTTTGTTGACTTTGGCACGAGTTTGGTTAAAAAGTTCACACATGCCGCAAGGCCCCGCCCCCTCCAGACGCAAATACACACATATGCATATATCGTTTTTCGTATGCGAGTGTGTCTGAGTGTGTGTGTGTGTGTGTGTGTGTGTGTATATATGTGTGTGTGTGTGCGTGCGTGTCCTGGTCATGTTGTTGCGCCTTTGGCGTTTGCCTCCTTCTTGTTTTTATAACCTTTGCTTAGACAGAGGCTAGCTAGGGTATACAAGAAAGATATTGCAACGGGTATATGGCGTTTCATATGAAAGTCGAACTAGTTTTCTGATGATAGTATAAGGATCCAGTCAGCAATAAGGATATATCTTTATATTCTTTATTGTTAGCCTTTGTCTGTCTGAAAAGATATTTTGCCTAGCCTCTCTATTCATTCTACCATATACATGACAAACTAATCACTGTATTAAGTTATAATTTCTTTTATCAGGGTATGTCATGTTCATGTAACCTCTTTGGTTTCAAAACTAATGCAACTTGAAGCCTACTCAGCTCTCCTTCTTGTAACAAGCTAGATCGATAAGTGCTCTTAGCTTCTTTTACATGGTGTCTCATTTCATTTCTTTTGTCTACATTAACTAAAGCCAGAAGTGTTTCACATTAACTTAAGCAACTCAAAGCGAAACTCATAGTCATCATAATCTTCAACTGCTCTAAACTATATTCAGATTGTTTGAATCATATTCATGCCATAGCTAAAGCCCTGCCACAGAGTATCTCACTCTTCTCCAACTTGTTGCTTTATCCACAAACTAAGTTCTTGTAATTCATTTGATAAGTAACATCTAATACCACCTTAATTTACCTACAGGGCATCTCCTAGTCGTTCAGCTTGCAGCTAGACGTTCTTCCTTGATTTTTCTGTTATTTTGTTGTTCCGCAGAGTCTTCTTCATGCTGTGTTGGCTTTCAACTTTAGGGGCCGTTTGTCTCCGGTGCGGTGTTTGAATATTTACATAAGTGACACAGCGACACACACACACACACACACTCGCACACACCACACACTAGCACACTCGCACACACACGCCTACACACGTGCATTAAATGGTCTTGGTGCTGGGCAACAATTAATTAACTTGTACGAGTATCAAACGTCGTCACCGTCGTAGCCTTTGGTGGCGTTAGGCAATTTGAAAGTTGTGGTCCGAGCCTGCTAAATGCAACTAACGTAAATTTTAAATTAATAAGCATTGCGCAAACGGCCCCAGGGTGTGGTGGGGCGCGTGGGTGCTGGAGACAAGTCGTTGTGGTGCGCAGCTCGATTGCAGCCGCATGTGGCGCTTGTCATATGCCATTATCCGGGAATGTTCAGTCGGGCCCAACTAATAGACAATTTTTTGGCAACCGAAAAATGGTATGAACGTGCCGCAGGACGACAGCACAAACTATGTCGTGGATGGCGGCACGATGTGGCGGCGAGTCGGTGGGCGTGGCCGGAGTAGGTTGGATTCTCGTGATGTTGCCAAGGATACGGCCGTGTGCAGCGGAAGCATTTAAATTAAGGACGACACATTAAAATTATGCAATAACAACAGCTATTACGAGGTAGAGAGAGAGAAAGAGAGAGAGAGAGAGAGAGAGATAGAAAGGGAGATAGAGGAAGGGCGAGGCGGGCAGTTGCAGGCTGAGTAAATTGTAGTTAAACTTTAAGCAGCTACGAAAAAAGAACTTTTGTGTTTTTTGGTAGTCTGCAAAAGCGGTTTAATGAGCGCTGTGAATGTCAACACCCCAGCGGCTTCAATATATAACAAAAAGCTGGTGAGCGGAGAGGGTGGTGAGGCGGGTGGTGGGGTGGTTGGGTGGTTGGGAAAGTCATAAGTCGCAAGCGCAGGCTAAAAACTAAAATAGGCAAAGCAGAAGAGCAAATATGAAGGCACAGGCACAGGCACAGGCACAGGAGCCACTCGCCGTTATAAAAGCCAACGGCAGTATGACTATAGCTGCCTTGTCTGCCACACACACACCCACACACTCACAGTCTCACTAACACACACACATGCATGGCATTTGCGCTGGGGATTTCGGGTGTAGCCAGTGGCACCCAACCGGGTTATCGACTTTATGTGTTTGTTGTTTTTTCGTACCCAGGCGCCGTTTCCTTGTCTTTTGGGGCCCCCTTTCAATTGCAGACGTTGCTGCTGCTGCTGCTGCTGTTGCTGCTGCTGCAGTTGTTGCTGCCTGTTATTGCCAGCCTTTGTTGCCTGCTGGCTGTTGCCTCCATTTGTAGGTGCATTGATTTGCCACAAGCTATTTTCTACTTCTCTTTTATTACTTCTTTTGGCTAGATTGAGATTTTAGAGTCACTGCTAAGTAAGTCTAGTTTTGGTACTTGATTATAGCTGCGTTAACGAGTTGAGATAACTTCAGAAATTGATCAAGTTCTAATACTTAGCTTTTAGTATTAACTGATGAACTTGAATCTGAGTTGAGTTAACTGAAGTGGCGTGGGTTGAGGCTGGGGGAAATTACGTAAAACTAGAACTAGAACTTAACTAGAATCGGCATACATTTAATAGAGAATTGTAAACTTACTCATTCCAAAACTGAACATAATATTTCCAACACATCAGAGTTTTGATACAATTTATTTGATATTAATTTCGAGATGGCCTCAGTAAAATTTGTACTTTTCATGCTCAGTTTTGGTAGTTTTTCATCCAAAATTCCTTTACAGTAGCTGAAAGTACTGCGCCTTACCTATAAATTCCGTTTTAAATTATTAAAATTACTAAATTTTTAACCGCGTCGCTGTCTTGTTTGATTGACCTGTGTTATTAACATAGTCAAGAAGCAATTGCAGAATAATTAAAGACTAACCAAGTTAATTTAGCTAAACTTGAAATTGCCTGGCGCTGCTAAGCTTTGCTGTTAAGCTCATTTGATGACAAAAGCCAAAAGTCATTTAAATCTTCAATCTGATTGTCGCTGTTAAGTTTAAGAAGATAACATACAGAGTTGTGATCAAGCTAGCTCTGCTAAAACTACTGTTAAACTTAATAAAATAACAGATTAGTCATAGAGTTTTAACATATTAATGTTAACGTAAGTTTAAGATCTAGCTAGCATTGCTGTTGTTGTAAAGCTCTACCTCTTGCTCTAGCTCTAGCTCCCTTTATACTGTAACTGTCAATCTGATAAGTGCTGTTAAACTATGCTGTTAAACTCGACTTATTAACAGAGTCTAAAGACTAAGTCTTGACAATGTAAGCTTAGATTTGCCTGGCGCTGTTAAATAGTGCTGCTGAACTCAGTTTGTTTACCTAGTAGTAAAGAAAGGAATCATAAAGAAGCAATCACACTATAAACTCAGCCATAGCAGTCAGTCACTGTTAAGTTTTACTGCTAAATCCAGCAGCTAAACAGAGTCGGAACCAGAGTTAACTGAAGCCTGCGTCATGTACGCTTAGCTCTGCTGGAAGCTGTTAAGCCTTGTTTCGATAACCTTAATCAGTCTTCCTGCTATATGTTTCCTTTCAATAACTTTTATAGATCTTCTAGTATCGTGTGACATCCGTAACATTTGCTGCACGTTTTTCATTTGATGTGTCTCGTTTTTTATTTAATAGCACAACTAAATATGTCAGACAGCGCATTTAGGAGTTGACAAAAAATTTATCACCCAACATGGAGAGTAGTGCGATTCAGCTGCAGCACCTGGCAGTTGAGTTTAGTCTGCTTTTGTGGCTTTTGCCACGTTGCACTTGAGGCAAAGCCTGCACCATGCCACGCTACTTAGTTGTTGGCTTATCAGCGCCTTCTTCTTTGCCGAACCGAACTTCGACAACAACTTAGCCTTCATTGCTTCCAGTTGGTTGCACGAGTCGTGGAGACGGCATTTGCCGCTGGCTTTTGTCACCAGGGAACATGGCCACCGGGAGAGGCAGCCAGCTAGACAGACAGACAGAGACAGAGATAGAGACAGACACAAAACTCTGTGCCTCAGTCGCGCTTCCGTTTGCAGTGAGTCAAATATATTGCCAACTTCCTGCAGCACCGGCTAGTCAGGAACCCCGGCCACAGCCACCTTCTTGATAGGCTTTTTGTCGACGACAACTGCGACGACGACAACGACGACAACGACAACAACAACGACGACGACCATAACAAAAAAATGCAGTTAGAACTACTTGGGGCTGGAGTTGAACTGAAATATACCACGCATAACAGCTCTATAGCGAATATGGTATAGAAAAATATGGAAATAGCTCACAGAATAGTCAACATGAGCTTCAAGTTGCTAAGTTTTACAAATGTTACATATTCTATACAAGTCTATAGAATATACAAGCATTAGCCCCAATAACTATACTATAATATATAATTCCTATAATTCCATATAGAATTTTGTGATAGTTTTCGCCAGCTCCGATAGTCAGACGGTCACTTATAGCTATCATATGTTATCGATAGTTTGCCACAATGTAATGTCATATTTAATTTCAATGAAATACATAAATTTATGATAGACAGAAATTGCTATATAGTCCTTTTATCAATAGTTTCGAATATACATACTTAGTAGATAATGTCAATATGATTCCTTTCTATCGATAGCTTCGATAAACAAGTTTTTATCTTCATCTATGACTTGCATATGTCAAAAGATCTTCAGTAATACTCTAAGCTGTTGATCAAAGACCCAAGCGAAACTTGTTTTGAAAATAGTATTTTTGAAAGAGAATATTGAATATTGATTATTGAAATAATTGCCGATATGTTCTTTTGATATAGCCGATATAGAAAATGCTTATAGGGTATTTTAAATATACTAAAAATTCTAGAGCCGGCTCTCGACATCGATTAAGTTATTACGAAATGTGCGCTACGTGCAGCGTCTTCTACACACACACACACACACACATACACAAGTACAAGCTGCGCCTATGCACACACTCACACACACACACACACACACACATGCACACACATATACATTGTGTGTGGCTGAGTTTCATTCCTGCTGCCTGCCACCCGCATTGCCACACAGGACTCACGTAATTTTTGCCTTAGCCTTAAACTGGGTCACAAATTTTCGTACTCGTTCGCTTTGCATAACCAAAAAATTGTTGTATTGCTGCAGACAATTTTTGTTTACCTGTCACCTGCCACCTGCACACCTCTCGCCCACCATTCCACTGTCCCTTATTGTTGTTGTTGTCTGGGTTTTGTTATTATGTCAGCTGAGCTGCCTGATTGACACGCGTGCATATTTTCGAGCTTCAGTCTGAATGTCTCGCTGTCTGTCTGTCTGTCTGTCTGAGTGGGGGGCTTGGTCTGGCTGGGCTTGGGAGGCGAGGTCAAGTCAAAGAGTGTCACAACATGTCTTCTTCCGGTGCACACGCACACACACACGTATGAAATGAGAGAGTAACATGTACTGCAATTCACAGTTAGACAGAGACACGCGCCTGCTGACGGTGTTGTTTACATATAAAAGTTGCATGACCCCGCCAACTGCAGCAGCGGCAACAACAACAACAACAGCAACAGCCACAACTAACTGTGTTGTCTGTTTACGAAGTTGCCAGCAGCAGCAGCAACAACAACAACAACAGCAACAGCAACAGCAACAGTGACAGCAACAGTCAGCAAACGTTGCAACTTCACAGCTGTTAAGGCAGTCTGTTAACTTAACAGCTGTCGCAATCAACTGCCTTCGTTCGCGCTCTCTTAAGCACGCGCGCTCTTTGCCGTAGCGCGCGCTCTCTCTCATTCACACGCGCTCTCTTTCTCTCTCTTAAATTGCTGCCTCGCACACACGTGCAAAGCTTTCGTCGTAGCGCTTTTCATTCATAAAAATGGCCGTCAAGCTTTTTGCTCGCTTGCCGGCTGTTGCACAAAAGCAACGCCAGTTGGCGCCACTGTGCCGCACACGAATTCAGCTGGCGTCAGTCGAAATGCAAACAAAAAATTCAAATATGAAAACAAAAAAAAAAGAAAAAGAAGAGAAAACGGCAGAAGGAAAATGAAAAACGTATTGCAATGTGTCTTGTGTCCTGCATCCTGGAGCCGTGTCCCATGGACACATCCTGACGGTACTCATGTCCGCCCCTAATGTCAGCGCTTGTTTTGATGCAAGCTCACGCGCCGTAAACAACTTATTATCATTGCCTTTGGCCTTTTTCCCTCTCTCATCGCATCGCATCTCATCTCTGCGCTTCGTTCTTTTTTTGTGTGACCAAATTTGTTGGCTGCCTTTCAAGTTGCATTGAGAGCAAATATTGCACACATACGCCCCAGCGGAAACGCAACGCAGACATTTGCAACGGGTTTTATTTGTATACCCTGTAACTATGGGAAGTGGCTAGGTAGCGTAAGGCATGCAAGGCTATTGCTAATTTGTGCAAATGAGGGGGGACCAAGAGTAGTTTCTAAAAGATCAGAGTAGAGTTTTTCTTTTAATTTTTAGAAATTCGAAAGCTATCGATAATAAGCTTAGGCATACATATGCCATGAAATAGATAAGTATAATTTCTTGATTGGGCTGTTAAGTGGCTTTAAGAATTATGCAATTTTAATTGAGTGCTGATATTCGTATGAGCTTATCCAATCAATTCTTCTAAATTGATAACTATTGATAGGCAGCGTAGGCAGAAGTTGACCACAAAGCTGTAATATTAGCATTAACGAAGCTTTATAGAAGTGTAGTTAACAGTTGGCACACATATATAAAGCTTTTCCAATCAATTCTTCTATATCGATAACTATCGATAGGCAGCGTAGGCAGAAGTTCCACGTAAAGCTGATAAATGAGCTTTGACTAAGATTTATACCATTGTGATTGACAGCTGAGGGACGTGTATGAATCTATTTCATTCAAATCTTCAAAATCAATAGCTATCGATATCTGATTTAAGTAACTAAGCTATATATATCATATATACTTACGCTTGTTTAGACTACACGGTATCACCTAGTCTGGCACTCTGCACTACAGCACTTTGAGTCATCTTCTATTTTTTGTCTTTTTTGTTACCTTTCGCGTCGCCAATCTGCGACGCCTGATCAGGCCAAAAAGTAGCTTAAGTGGCACCGTCCCGGCTCCTGGGCAAACAAGCGCAAACGCCCAAAAAAAAAACCTGCAAAAACTGCACAGAAAAACTGCAAGAAAAAAAGTGCTAAAAAAATCCATCAAGCCGCGTGCCAAGTTTAAAATTTCACGAATTGCATTTCATGAGAGAACGAATGATGTGCCACGCCCCCAAAAGCTGGCAAACTTTTATCTCTGTTTTGGGAAATGTTTTATTTGCGCTTGTCTAAGCCAGCCACCCAACCGCCCACTCGACCCACTCCTCGGGCTATAAATCATAAATACACTCACATTTCATTTGAAATAATTTGTGGCATATTGGCAATTATTCATTCTTATTGGTGTTGTTGTTGTTGTAGTCCTTGTTGTTGTTGTGCTGGCAGCTCCTTTTGAGCTCTTTGCAACGCCAGCCGAGCTTAAGTGCGACGAATTCAGTTTTTTCCTTCGGTTGTTGCCTTTGTTCTGATGTGGATTTTGTTGTGGATTTGTTGTTGGCTACGGTTTATCTTTTAGCAGAGCAGATAGAGAGAGAGAGAAAAAAAATAAAGTCTGCGGTGACATCGCATAAAAGGTGTAGGACCATAAAAAAAAGAAGAAGACAGAAGAGAAATGCTCGAAGGCAGCGGAACTTTAGCGTCCTGGAAGATTTGCAGGTGTGGGCGCTTTTAGAGAGCATTGAAGCAAAAGTTGATTTAGTGTCGGAGCTGCTGATAAGCAGCAGCATCAGCAGAGCCAAAAACATGAATATTATGTAATAAGACTTGGGCTTGTCTCTGAATGCATTTATTATGGTTGCCATGTAGCGAAAATCGTAAATAAATCGAGAATTTATGTGGCGGGTGGGCAACTATTACGATATGCTGCGAGAGAGCGAGGTGGAGCAGTTAACTAAAGCTAAGCGAGAGCTGTGAAGTTGAGCTAAAAGATTGATTGTTGAGAAAATGACGGACTAGTGGGATGAACTCTAGGAACTAGAGCTCAAAGGCGTAGCTATCCTTATTATCACTTCAGCTTAGACTTCATTCTTATACCCGTTTTACTTAACTATAAGACAAATACATAATTTTCGGCAACGCCTTACTACGCAATTCTCATAAGCTCTAATTCTGGGGTAAGACATATATAGCTCCAAGTATCGCCTTGCTATGCGATTCTCGTTTATTATGACGTAAGAGCTACCCTTGCCAACTAATTCCCTCCCTTCTACAACTATCCTAGAACTCTTATAAAACTAAATGAGTTACATAAATATCTCTTGATTACTCCGTGCTTTCGGTTCATTTGCGCGCAGCTCACTAAGCTGACTTTATGAACTAGTTCCAGTTTGAGTTTTCAAAATACATTTTCGTAAGCAGCTCAATCGATATAAATGCGGATGAACTGTCCAATAGATTGACTTTAATTTATGTTAAATTCAATTGCTAACACACACACATGCACACTCACCCACTCACACACACTCACACACACACACAGCAAATCCCGCTTATCCCGCAATTGCCACAATTCGCATGCAAATCGATGCGACTGTAGCGAAATGCGAGTGGAGTGCGGCAAACGGGGGAGAATTCGAAAAACTATGAGTCAAAAATAGAAATCAAAAAAAAAAAAGGAAAAAGAATTGATTCGATTAACCTATTCAGCTGCAGCTGCAACAAAAAAAGCAAGGCAAAGAAGAGGACAGAGGGAGCAGAGAAATGAAAAATTTGTAAAATGTCGTAAAGTTCAGGCAAACCCAATCAAAAGGCAGCAATAGCAATAGCAACAGCAACAGCAACGCAACTGCTGCTGCCAGCTTAGCTGGGCTTAGTGGGCGTGGCAGTACGCCCACAACCATTGAACTGGCTTGAATGGCAGGTGCTAATGTATCTTTCAAATGTTCGCCAATGAATTGCAATGAAAGCTAATTTGCCAATTGCTGACTGACGCACAGACTAGCCCCCCCGCCCACTAGTCCCCCACTATTCACTCCCCCTTTCTATCTCGCTGGCCTGCACAATTGAGCTGCATTCTGAATCAGTTGCCAAAGTGTGATTAAATGTGTTTTCAGCTTTTGTTGCGTGTTTCGCACAAAGCGAAATAGATATAGCAACATCTGCACATGCGACATTAGACAACACAGTTGGAGCAGCATTTTGTAAAAAGGACAAAGCCGAGCACACGAACACTGCCCAAACTGCCTTTAGCTTCCCATTTTAACTACTCCCCCCCCTCCCCGCAACACCCTCGTTGAGGCCCACTCAACGCTTTTGTATTTTCTATTTATTTTTTTGCTTTCTGCTGAGTTGCTAAAAAACTTCTTTTGCGGTCTAAGCAGTGGGCTCGCTCGCTCGCTCTCTCTCACTCTGTGTGTGTGTGTGTGTGGGTGGCTGGGGTTTGCCGCCCAACAACAACAACAACAACAACAACCCCCAATGAAAGTGAAAGAAAAAAATCTGTTTGCATATTACACAGCAGCAACAGCAACAGCAGCAACAGCAGCAGCAGCAGCAGCAGCAGCAGCCGCAGCCACCGCATGTGGCAGAGGCTAGCTGTTGGGCTGGCGGGGGTTGTGCTTCCAGCTGCGCACGCTAGGTGTCGCCAGCGTGCAGCGCGTTCGAGCATCTTCAAAGTTGAAGTAATGCGGCCTCAAGTGGCAGACGATGCCATCAGCAGCCGTCGCGTTGATCGTCCTTGCTGCGCTGCATGAAGCCTGTAAGTGTATAAGTGTGTGTGTGTGTGTGTGTGTGTGTGTGTATTTGTGGCTGGCATTTAAAATTGCTTGGCTTTGGCGCTTGTCCTCACCTGTGTTATGTTTTGAATGAACGCCTGCGTCTTTTATCTTTTCATAAATTTTTTTTTTTATATTTTTTTTTCTTTCGCTTTTGTTGTTGCGCCGCCCAACAACCTGCTGCCACTTACAATCACTTTTATTTCGCGGCGCGTTTCCTGTGGCACGCCTCCTCCTGCTCCCCCTCCTCCGTCGCTGCCTGCGTCAGCTACAGCTACAACTTTTTTCCTGCAGCCGCATTTTAATGCTCAACAAAATTTGAATTGAATTTGCCGACAGGCCGCGCGGATGCGTTGCTCCAGCGAGCTTTCTGCTTTCTGTTTTCATTTTTTTCTCTCCTTCTTCCTCAGCTCTTCTTTTCTTTCGTTTTCTGTTTTTTTTTTGTGTGTATTTTCCTTCTTTTTATTTCCAATTTGCATCTTGGCTGCCTTCAATTTGGCCTCACGCCCGTTCCCTCAAAAAACTGGCAGCTGCAGGCGCCAACTTCAACTTCCAACTTCTAGCGAAAAACTACAGGTAAAGATAAAGGTAAAGGTAAAGGTGAGCGCAGCTGCTTGTTTTTTTTTTTTATGTATTCGCTCTGCTTCTGCTGCTCTGCTCTGCGTCTACTTTCGCCTAGTTTCACGCTTTGGTTTCCTTAATCGTTTATCCTTGGGATTATGGTAACATAACAATGCCCAAAGCGACCCGAGCGAACCGTGCTGGCGTCGCTTGCATCCTTGCGGCTCCTGTAATTGGATGTGAAATGCTTGCTAAACTTGCCCAAGCAACAGCACAGGGTGCGGGAGGTGTATTGAGGGGGGCAGGCTTAGTAGGTGGTCTTAGTTGGGTTTGGGCTCTTCTACTAGTTTCGAGTGTCTGCAATTGAGCGCTGCAAATGCGCATTTAATTCGTTTTTGTGCATGCAAATGGTTGAACACAACCAGCTAGAGAGAGCGAGAGAGAGACAGAGAGAGAGAGAGAGGGAGAGACAGAGCTCGTAACCCACTATGATAGATGGAGTTGAGTAAAGCTTTTGATTTATATAGCCATCGCACTATATGCCAGAGTCATAAATATGGTTAACAGAAAGCGCTTAAGTTGTCACGCCTGGTAAACATTACCCACGGCACTGCGAACAAATAAAAACTCGACTACAACTAAAGTTGGTTCTCGTTTTATTGATTGATAAATCATATGATATGAGTTGGCTTCACGCGCAACGCAGCTTAAACTAACTTGCAGTTGACAACTTCTGAGCACTGACATATGTGCACAGTCAGTGTTGAGCAACTTGTTTATTTAGGGTGTTGGTCAACAGTGCAAGTTCTCTGACAGGTTGAAGCACAGCTAGTTAAAGCTGATTAAGTTTAATTAAATTAAGTCATCACAGCTCAAATACAATTTGCTAAAATTCAGTGGCCAAGTATCAGACTAAAGTTTATTCCAAATTTAGAGTCAGCGTCTATAACCAGCTAAGCTCTATCATGGAAGCTTGTTGCTTAGGTAAATATAATTGCCTCCAAAATATTTTTAAAAATTTCAAAAAATTTGTTTTATTGATATATCTTTTTGAAAGAGATTTTGCCAATAAAGATGCACAAGTTAGCGTGAGATACATTACCTTTCTCACTCTAACTTAAACTGCGCTTGCTGCTGTTGTTCACAATTGGGCTATTCCCAAATCAGATTCAGTTTTAGTAGCTCAAAATTACTTAACTGTAATTACTTAACTGCGTTGCCCTGTGCTATTGCTAAACAAGTAAGAACACTGTAATAGGAAGTGCCCGACTAGGAGATACCGGGGACTTTAGGCGATTTGCGTTTACTTGAAACAAATTTGATCAAAGCTGGCCATAAAGGGAGTTACTTTAAAGAAAAAGCAAATTCAAGTGAATAGTTTGCAGTTGCTTGACAGGAAGCTTTCAGCTTATTGCAAAGGCTTAAAGTAGTGCCAACAGCATTAAAGTTAACTCAACTTCAGTTCAGTTAACTCCAGTTGGGTTTCTTCTCTCTCTGTTTTGCCGTATTTGATCAATTTTAAAGAAACTTCAATTCCACTTAGTGAATATAACTACGCACTGCTCTCCCCATCCGCACACTCCCATTGATTTGCACATTCATCATTGCCATCATTGCTTGTATCTGTGCGCAGCACTTATCCCAAGACCATTATGCAAAATATTTGTGTTGCCAACTTAAAGGCTACAGCAGTGGCAGCAGTGGCAGCAGCAGCAGCAGCAGCAGTAGCAGCAGCAACAGCAACAGCAGCAACAACAACAAGAAACATTTCGCTTTATCATTTAAGCATTCCAATTTTACGCATACCATTCGCCAAGTTTTGTTGTCCATTTTGCAACAGTCTCCACAGCCCCAACTCCCACTCTCTCTCTCTCTCTTGAGATACTCTATAGAAAATTGCATACATATATATATATATCCTATATATATATCGCATACAAAAGTCTGCCACAAAAGCCGCACTTACGTAATACATCACAAAATGTCCAAACAAGGTAAAAAGGATTTCCATGGCAGTTGCCCCATTGCCATTACCATTGCCACGCCCACTCGCTTGGGCCAGGCTCTTCGGCTCTTCCATATTTTTGTAAGCCAAACTGCAGCTTAACATATCAGCACGCCGAAAAACGAACGAACCGCTGACCGAACCACGTCGCCGGCTATAGCTTTGTTGGCCCGGCTCGACGACGTTGCCCCAAAGGCACCTGCCAGGTGGGCGCGAGGGCGAACGCACGGTGAATGGATCGTTTCATACGTGTAGCGGAGGCTGCTGCTGCGGTAATTAATGCAGCGCGTTTGCGAAAATGCGAATACATTTCGCCATTTTGCCTGGCTGTCTCTACCTCTATCTCGCTCTCTCCCTCTCTCTGTTTCTCCCTCTCTCTCGCTCTCTCGCGGTGTGTGTTGCAGCTACAGATACTGTGGCAGAGGTGGCGTAAATGTATTCACGCTGAAACGATTTTGGGTGCACGGCGACACCTTGGTTTGGCGCCCGCTAACTGTAAACACATACATATGTATGTGTATAGCAAAATATTCAGACTCAGCCACGACGCGACTCCTCTGCCCGCAGCGCACATGTGTGAAAAGTTCCACGTTGCGCTGTTTTCGCAAAATGCAAACGACGACGACGACGGCGACAACAATGGCGCATAGAAGGTGCTGTGCAGGGGGCTGGGGGGGGGGGGGGGGCTGGGTTTGGTTTGGAGCTTGTGCACGTTAAGAAAATCAAGCAGAAATTTTAAATTTGAATATGTTTTTCTTAACATTTGCTGAAAAAAGATTTTGCTGTCCGATGCCTTTGCCATTTGTCTGCCCCGTTTGTTTGTCTTACACATAGCGCGCTCTCTCCCTCTCCCGTTTTCTATCCCTCTCTCTCTCTCTCTCTCTCTCTCTCTTTCTGTGCTGCTCGTGTTATTTATTTGTTAGTTTTGCGATTCAAATGTATGCAACGCCTGTCGCCCGACCACGCCCCGCTCACTACATATTTGCCTTGCCTTGCCTTGCTTTGCCGTTCTGCCTCCTCCTCTGTTTCTTCTCTTTTTATTTGGTATATTTTTTCCCTCCAAGTGCCGCTTATTATGCACATTTTAAATCATCTACAGCGAGCAAGCGAGCGAGCGAGCGCAGGACGTCGTCTTGCTGGCAGCAGTTAAATTAAGCACACTTTCTCATACAATATGATGAGAATTGCGAATGCGTATCTATGAGATACAGTAGCTGCAGCAGCAGCAGCAGCAGCAGCAGCAGCAGCAGTAGCAGCAACAGCAGCTGCTGCTGCAATTGCAACTGCAGTTGATGCTGACAAGTGCTTTGCATATGCATTTCTGTGGGTGGCTTAGCTCAAGCAAGCAAACAAACAGACATACACACACACACACACACATCGTCATCATCATCATCATCAAGTGGGCGTGGCAAAAACATTTGCTTGGCATGCATGTATAATAAATATATATATATATATATATATTTATTTATTTATTTAACTGTCTTATAATTCCATTGAATTTTGATTTTTGTCGAAAGCAAAATTTGATAAATTCACATCAAATTTAATAATGTTGCTTGCTTAGGCTTATCTCTAGCCACAGTGCAATATTGCATTAAAAACAAAAATATTATCTAATTTATTAGACTTTAAAGCTTCGGTTATGGTTATGAGGCAAGGATGACGCCAAGAGCATATTTATGCTTGATTTATATTGAGAGCTGACTTAAGATAGCTTGAGATACTCGTTAATGAACTGTTAAGAGTATATATGGTGTAGAGCATTGATATCGATATTTGGAGCAGAGCATTGATGTAGAGCATAACTGGATGCCCATTGGGAACGGCATCAACCAGCAAATCTTCTGCAGTTTTATTCTAAAGACAAAACAAAGTCTCTACTATTAGCCAGCTCTATAGATCGATATGTAAATTATATAATTACAGACAGAAAGAGAAGACTTTCACTAAATGTAACCTATTTCCAAAGTTCAACTAAGAATCTTAGTCTATAATTTCTTACAGTCAAAGCTAGCCAGCTAGCCCTATGTCGTGACCCAGTTGACTCAGTGCTTTATGCTTAACGTCACACGACGGCCTTTCATGTCGCGAAGCTTGACTATAGCTTGAGTTCCTATTATTATTATCATGATATGCGGCTTTGCGTGACACTGACACTGAACTTGTACATGATAACTTCACGTTCACTGGGGTCGTAACTATTATATAGCTTTAACAATTTCATACACGATATCAGCAAATCTTACAAGTGGATCACTGTTAGCCAGCACTAGACACCCACATGCCACATACCCCAAACTTAGTTCACCTCTTGGATCTATTTAAATAAATGTAGCTGCTCTTGAGCGAAGAGAACGAGTATTCGGCAGTCAGTTATGGCCAACTGAAGCTTGCTCTTTGTGCCGTTCCTAGCTGCGTTCTTTATAACTTTTCTCAGCAGTGTATCCCAAGTCTTTATATACTCAAAATGATATGTATATAATATTTTACATTATTTTATATCTATATCGAACTCTTTTGCATCAATTTATTAGCAAGCAGCAAGTTCATATTTCATAGAAAATGAAATATAAATATAAATTGTGGTTGCACTTGAGCGCCATTCATTAGAGTTTATCTTCTGTCTTTCTTTATGCATATATTTTAAAAATATTTCTTCATTCATATATGAAATAAAAGTGTTTAATTATCTTGACTGCAAGGCAAAATTGCCTTTGAAATATTTGCCAAAAATGTTTTTCGATACATATATATTTTTTTATTTTGCCGCAATTTCCATGTTTGTATGAAATTCTTGTTGCTTCGAAATTGGGCAAAAACTATTATTTTTCTTTTATTTTTTATTATTTATTTGATAATTTCTTTGCAAATATTGTTAGCCTTATTGTTCAATTACTGCAACTTTTATTGCTGCAAATTATTTCAATAAACTGTGTTAGTCACTCGAACAACTGGGACAGCAGACTAACAGTACAATGCGAGTGGAGGACCAGAGGACCAGAGGACAACCGATTGGCCATGCATAGCAAATACTTTGCACAAAATACTATTTGCATTTGCTGGCAGTTGTGGAAATGTAATTTGATTGCAATCATTGGGAGATGATTGACTATGATATACCTGAACTTGTTGGTGAAGCTTTTAAATAAATGAGATAGCCAACTATGGATGGAATCAATGTAAAATAGCTGGAATATATTATCAGAAATGTTTAAGTTTAGGTAAATTACAATAGGCCAAGACTAAGACTTAAGGCTACATTTATGCAGAGTTCAATTGCAGGCCAAGTCGTTACGCTTTAAGATCTCAGCCCAGTTAAGTGACTTGTATAACAGTTTGTTTAACAAAGCAGATCACAGAGCAGACCCCAATTTAATCAATTTGATATGCCCATGATAACTGATGCAGTACGCGCATTAACTGTATCTGTTTGTTCAGCCCATTAAAAACCTGCATTTTATTGCTCATACGACGCGTGGACCCAATTGGCTGGCAACAATAACAACAGCAGCAACAACAACGGCAACAATTGCCGCTTTACAGTTAACCAAAGTGGCTACAAATTGTGTCGCGCTTTAGGCTACCCTTTTGCAACCCAGCGAACTATCAACTCAACTCAACTCAGCTCAACTCAGCCAGGTGCATAGCTAGTGGCTATAGTCTGTAGGCCAACTGCCAGCGGCCAGCTGCCAGCTGCCAGCGCCACCCGTTAACTGCCCGCGTTGCCTGCTGCTCCACTTCATTGTCAACGTCATCGTTAGCGTCGTCAATGTATTTAATTTGAAAACATTTTCGTGTCATTTACGTGAAGTGCAGCGATTAGATGCGGTTGCCATATCACAAACTTCTCTCCATTTCTCTCTTTCACTCTCTATCTATTTGTCTCTTTCTCTTGCATTGTTTGCTTCACTGTCTAGCTGCGCTGTTTATACGGTCTACTATTGTACACTTTAGTTGAGCTTTGTGATTCAGTCAGGTGGCGTGGCATGCTTGAGGTAATGGGATTTTTGGGAGTATATAAGCTCTTGTGATTCGTATGATATATGATTATATAACATGTATGGCAGATATGCAGCTGTGTTCATAAATATAGTAGTACCATTGTGATAAACCGAATATTTTGCAGTCCAAGATTTCACTCGCACTACTATTGCTATGAGCACAGCCGTATATATTCTATAAATGGAACTAACAAGTAATATCTTTGTTTATATATTCCATAGAAAATTGACAGAAAATCGATTGTTTTACATAATTATTTTAAAAGTATATCATATTTTCCATATAAATTGGAACAATTGCTTAAATATTTTCTTTCTCTTATGCTATAAGTCTAAACTGAGTATGACAAAGCTTTAATTTAATATGCAATCAGATTCTTTTTTTATGTAATTCTAAATATATATACGTAAATCTCTTCATATATATTTTTATATACACATACGAGTATATATATATATATATCCATATTCATCAGAGTATTTAAAGTTTACCTAGCTAAACATTTAAACTCTTGTTATTGCTCTTGCTTGGCTAAAAGTTTTCAACTAGCACATACTCACTCTGTCTCTCCCACTCTCACTCTGTCTCTCTCTATCTCCCTCTCGCCTACACACACTCGTGTCACCTCTGTTAGGTAATTACGGTGCAAATGTTTGTGATTTTTGCTTGAACAACAATTGATTACAGTTGTTGTTGTTGTTGTTGTAGTTGTTGCTATTGCCGTTGTTTAACTTTCTATGCCCGAGTTGACATTTGACAGGCACGCTGCGCTTTAGTTGTTAATAACAATTGTTTGTTGCCGTTGTTGTTGCTGTTGTTGCTGTGCTTTGGTCCGTTATTAGTCGCCCACGCGTTACATTTGCCCTGTTTGCAATTAACATAAGAAATAATTTATAAACATGACGACAAACTTGTGCAAAATGTTGCAAATATTAATGATGCTTCCAAATATGAGCTGAATATGAAATTTTAATTGATTCGCATGAGATTTATTAGCGAATATTGTTGTACTCTATAAATTTAAAAGGGAAGAACGTTGGAAGTTGGGTTTGAACAGGCTGTCTTATACTATAGGCATGAATATAGCATGAATAGTTTTAAGAAAATAATCAAATTTCATATAGACATATTTTTTTTATATTTTATTCTATATAGAAGCATAATTTCCATAACCTTAACCAAAATCTAATTTCTGCAGTTCACAAATATCTTAATATTTCCTTCTGTTCTTTTCTTCATATTTTTCTGAAATTCTTCAAAACTCTTTCCTCTTCTTCTTAGCACTTAGCTGAAATGCAGGACAAAGCTAAAATACCCGGACGCATGCAGTGTCATAAAAATTGCATTTCAACTTTGATATTTTACCTTGGACTGTGCTACTTCTAATGCATGCCAAATGGCGCTCGCATCAATAAAGCGTACGTCACTCTAATTGTACACACACACGGACATACAAACACACACACACACACAACCAGCACACACACACACACACACACACACACACACACACACACACACACACACACACACACACACACACACACACACACACCAGCACACACACACACGCATTGCAGCTAGACCTTAGACTCTTTGCCAGGTCTTTGTATGCAAGCAGAGCTATAAGACCGGACATTGAAAATGTGTTTGTATGCGTGTGTGTGATATGTGTGTTTGTGTGTGTGTGTGCGTGTGATATATATATATATGTATGTATATATGTATGTGTGTAGGTTTTATGGGTAACTGGTAGCTGGTAACGTGTAGTGTAATGCCATTAGCTGCCAGCCGCGCGCAAAGCCATTTGAAAGTTCAACACGTTCAAAGGTCCGACATGCGAAGCGCTGTCTGTTTGTCTTGCCGTTTTCCTCTTACACACACATACACATACTCTCTCTCTCTCTCTCTCTTGCTCTCTGTATGTCTGTTGCTTTGGTGTCTTGGCGTGTCCTTTTTGCGCAACTTTCACTGTTTATTCTGCTAAAAGCGCTGGCCAACACACTCATGCACTTGAAACGCTCACACACATCCACACATTTCTATCGAAAGGGCTGAGTGGGCGTGGCAGACAGAGAGACAGACAGACAGACAGACACTCAGAGAACTCAAACCGAACGCAGCTGCAATAGCAACTGGCTTCGCTTTTAATTGACTTTTTATGCGCTGAGCTGCGCACTTCACTTCCACTGCCAATTTCGCAAAAGTTCCAATTGCACGCGCTGCTACATGCCGCCACATGCCGCCACATGCCTCCAATACCAGGCAGCAGGTTGCAGGCAAGTTGAATTTGAACGCGCTTTAAGGTTTTTGCAAGGCATTTGCATTTGCATTTGCCAATCCACAGGCGCAGCCACTGTGACACTTTGCAAGCCATTAAGCATTTTCATTACCTGCTGCCCGAGAACTGCTTTGCATTTTGATAGTCAGAGAGGACCATTGTCCTTGGTCCTTTGCTCCTGTCCTGCCCTGGCATTGGCTGACTCGTCCGACTGTTTTGTTTACGTCTGCGCTATTAATTGCCACAGCACCAAAATGCAAATTGCAAATGCAACTGCAAATGTCCAGTTTGCCAGCCAGCTAGCCAGTCAGTCAGGCAGGCAGGCAGCAAGGCAGCCAGGAGGCGGTCCTTGTGGCCGTTAGAGCCAAGTTAGTCAACTGCCAAAGTGAATTATTGTCCTGGTTTGCATATTATGCTAAAGTTTTCGTTGTACCCGAAACGTTTACGTTCGCTCGTCCGTTCGTTCGTGGGTAATTAAAACGCTTAAAGACGCATCAGGGCGTGACAAATCTTGCTTTTCACTTTTCACTTGGTCAGCACTGCGATGCAGTGGTGCGGCAGAACTTAGCCAAGTACCAGCAGCAACAGCAGCAACACCAGCAGCAGCAGCAGTTGGGCATCTATTGTTTGTCTTGTCACTCAAATGTTGAGCCAAAGTTTTTACCCATCATACACTTTCCATTGAAACAAATGCTCCAAAAAATTTGGGGTTTCTACATTTTATCGCTGCGTATGTGGGTTAGAACGCTTTGAACTTGCCACGTGCTTTGCATTTGCTAATTAAACATTTTCTGTTATCGTCAAACCAGAAATTTGCCTTTTATTTGAATTGAACAAAAACTTAACTTAAGATATTGATAAGTTTATTTGTTTTGCAACTTCAGAGACTCTCACTGAAAAGGCTTAGAAATTGTATGTCCTTAAGGCATTAACTAATTAGATTGCTTGCCTATTGTTATAAAATTGCTTTTGATTTAGTTTGAATAAGTTTGCTACTTATTGTATCGATCTATACAGTTTTTTGATAACTTTGCTGAAAATACTGTTGTGTGATAAGTTTATTGCCAGACAGTCTTTTCTAACATTTCTTTGTCAAGACTTGTTTTCACAAAGCTCTCGCGGTCCCTTTTTCGCTCTCTCTCTCTCTTTCTCGAGTCTTAAATATAGTTTCATAGCAATCAGCTATCTATCTGTTGACTGCAAATAGTATAAATTACCGCTTTTTCTCTCTCTCTCTCTCTTTCTCTCTTAATAATTGTTTTTTCTTAACTTAAAGCTTTAAACTGAGATTTTATAGCAAACAGCTATAGCCATGCAAAAAAGAAAAGGTTGAACTAGCACAGTAAAACTTCTATCAACTGTTTACAACTTACATAGAACTGCAAAGTGGAGTGTTATAGCAAGCATCTCTCACTCTCTCTTTCACTCTCTATCTTCTCCCTCTCTCTCCTTTTCATTACATTTTCTATTGATTAAAAGCAAATATTGTAAACTTTTTATCTCAACTAACAAGTTTAAAGTGCAGTTTCATAGCAAGCAGCTTTGTCAGTGTTAGTTCTAAAGCTGTCAGCTAAGACAAAAGATCATTTTTCTTTAGGTTTTTATACATATTAATAGCGAAAATTGAGTGCTCATAGAGAGCATTCTATAGTTGAGCACTGCACGCTGTATCCATTCTATTATCTTGTCATTGTTATGAAAGCCTTGCTGCCTGCTGATGCCGCTGCTGCTGCTGCTCCTGCTGCTGCTGCTACTGCTACTGCTACTGCTGCTGCCTGATGATGTACTACTTCTATCTCCTTCTGCTCTCAGTCGCCACTCCATCTACTCAGACTGCTGCCACTTGAAGCTTCATTCAACTAAATTCTTATAAAAGAGTTGAAGTTGTGTGCTCAAGAGGAGAAGCAGCAACGGCAACAGCAGCAGCACCAGAAGCAGCGGCAGCAGCAGCAACATCTTCGATTGTGTCTTGTACAGTGTCCGGCACTTGGTAGCTGGGATGATAAAGTGTTTCTTTTGGCTAAGTTGATGTCAGCATTAAACTGTTTAAAGTTGCGGCACACACAAATTTTATGTAAAAATTGTGGCAACAGTGCGGGCAATTAGTGTAGCCTGATGCCAGAGAATTTGTCGCAAATCTAAAAAGCCAAAAAATGACTTAATAGCCAAAAGTTGTGCATGCGACAAAGTAAGCGTTCGTGCGTGGCAGCGAGTCGAATTTTCTAGCTGGATATGAGCAAAACGAATGCGAGAGAGATGAAAAGTGGGCGAGAGAGGGGGGGGGGGGGGGGGGCAGCAGGGCGAGTGGATTTTAGGCACGCGGAGTGTTTGGGGCACTCGAGGTTGGGATATTTGCGGCGCATATGAGTGACACAGGCAGGCTGACTTGTCGCCACGACAGCAACAGAAGCAAGAGCAGCAGCAGCTGATGTGGCAGGCGGCAGGCAGCGCGTGCCGTTGGGAAAGTTGCCAGCCAGTCAGGCAGCCAGGCAGGCAGGCAGCCAGCCGGGGCAACCGAGAAGTCAGGGCAGACCAGGCCAGCCGCAAGAGAATGCGTGCCTGTGGACAAAACATGTCATCAGCCTCGTCTCGGGCAGTCTTCGCCTTCGTTTTAATTCATAACAAAATGGATGATGAACCCATGAATGGGACCCACAAATTGAGAATGAGCATAGGCATGGGCATGGGCACGGCACAAGCAGAATATCGAGGGGTGTCCGCTGTAAGCTCTTTTGGGCTGCTAAACAAATATTCAGTTGGCAATTATAATTTTCATTTGCGTGTGATAAAAATATGATTCAATTTTTCTGTCCCCGGGAGCCATGTTTTAAAACTATGCGCTGTAAGTGACTTAGATGGGGTATATATGGCTTAATTATAGATTCTTTTATTATTGACATACTATTGTCCGTTAATTCCTTGACTATTTGTATCCATGGAATATATTTCCTAAGCTTAAGCTTCTCTAAGCTTAACTTCTCATGCATACACAATCATTTCGCCCTTCAGCTCTCATTTAAAAGTTATTCCACACATTCCCCATTCGAATTCATCTTCTGCATACGCAAATCAATTCGTCTTTCGATTTTTCCATACCCCTGAAATGTTCCCTTCCAACCTGTTGAAAAAATCACTTAGTTCAATCAATTATTATCTCCTCTGGCCCAATTAAACTCGAGCTGTATAAAATTATTATTTGCTGCATGCTTTTTAGCCATTTCTCATTTGGTTACACAAATCTATGCAACAAATGCCGCATTTAAATTGATTCGCTTATCCGAACAGTGACGATGGACCATGAGGAATGAAGGGGGCGGGGGCTTTTTGGGGCTGGGGAAAGATTAAGCTCGACTGGGTTGTCTGTGCTGTCTGTGCTGATTAGAACTGGAGACGAGGATAGACGACGGCGTGTAAATGGCGTCAGTCAGTGCAAAAAAAAAAAAAAAACTGGAAAAAGGTGTTGATGATGACGATGATGATGATGTACATAAAGTGCCGTTGGGCTGACAATCCACTGCTTTGGCATTCCGTAAAAGCGGGCACAGACTGGGGCAACTCTCTGGCTAAAAACTTGTCGCCGCGCACGGAAGCACGAAAATTGAATTGACATGACAGTCAGTCAGTCTCTCTGTCTTTCCGTCCCTCCGTTCGTTCGCTGTTCGCCAGTCCGCCTGTCCGCCTCTCCGTCCGTCCGTCCGTTTGTCCTACGTACCTTCGTCTCGACTCATTCCCGATACCCCAATTTCAACGCCTCGCCTTGCCAGCAAACTGACAACAGTTTATGTTGGGTACGACAGTTCGGCGTACGCTTCATAAAATTCATTTCCGCGCCGCGCTGCTGCAAAAGTGATTAAAATTATAATTAAACTGTGACGGCGGCAGCAGCTGATAGAGTTTTATCTTTCTATATAGATATATGATGCGCCAGCAGCACTTTAACTCCAACTCCAACTCCAACTGATTCTGATTCTGATTCTATTTCTGCCTTGCCAGCAATAAGTATTCAATTTGAACTAAGCTTCTCAACTAGCACATGCGGCACATACGCGGCGTATGAGCAATGAGCTAAATTTTTACCGTTTTATGCATTCCCAGCCACCATTTTGAGCCGGGCCCTGCCACGCTCGCTCCAGCTCTCGTGCATTCAACGGTTCATTGGTTGCTATAAATATATAATACGTGACAAATACGTGCCGAGTTCCATTCAATCCGTGTGTGCCCGCTACCCAGAGCTACCCGTGTACAAATCCTTGCTAGCGCACAAAAAGGACAAGCAGCAACAGCAGCAGCGGCAGCGGCAGCGGCAGCAGCAGCAGCAGCAGCAGCAGCAGCGACAGCAGAAAAAAAGAGAGAAAAAGAAATGGTTAGCAATAAAAGTGTTCAGCGCCCTGTTGCATATATGCTGAGCGCGTCCTTTTCTTTCTCATTTTTTTCTTCTCCTTGCAGCAGCTCCTGCTGAGGCTTGGCCTCAGCTCAAGATGGAACGCACTTGTTGATTGGCACTGAATGTTGCGTCTTAAAGGATTGATATACTGTCAGTATGGCATGTGTCTGTCTCTCTCTGTCTGTGTGTGTGTGTGTGTGGCTGCCATGGACAACGTCTATGATGCACGTGTCGGCAACGACTTGTGCTATTGCTACTTCTAGTTGCCGGTTGCTCCTGGTTGCAAATGCCCTGCAATCATCTGCAGGTGCACATTATTACCAAGTCCATATATTATGCGATAGACTGAGGCAAAACGCTGACAGCTTCGTACCTGTTAACGGCGGCTTAAATGCTAAAGGCCATTGAAATATATCTAAAATCTTCTATATGTATATTGTATTTTTATCGCATGCACTTTGCTATTTAATGAGGCACATTTCTAAATGTGGCATACGATATATATATGTATATATATATATATATATTACTGCTATTTATTTACCTTCAGCATTTGCCAAAGGTAACACGTACATACATATTGAGGGGAAAGATTCGAGAACTTTGAACGCAATTGCATGAATGAGTTTATTTTTGTATCGCTCGTCTATGCAGTTCGAGTGGGGTCTGAGGTGTTATGCTTGGTATGGAAGTGTTAATGATGCTCAGAGAACGATGTTTTCTTTGCATGTGTGCATGCAATCATGCAACTATGTAGTTATGTATGCATGTAAGCATATATGTATGCTGAATGTATGTATGCTGATGTATGCATGTAGGTATGTATGCGTATTTATGCATACATGTATAGATAGATGAGTACATACATGCATGCATGTGCAAATGTAATTGTGTATGTATGTATGTATGTATGTATGTATGTATGTATGTATGTATGTATGTATGTATGTATGTATGTATGTATGTATGTATGTATGTATGTATGTATGTATGTATGTATGTATGTATGTATGTATGTATGTATGTATGTATGTATGTATGTATGTATGTATGTATGTATGTATGTATGTATGTATGTATGTATGTATGTATGTATGTATGTATGTATGTATGTATGTATGTATGTATGTATGTATGTATGTATGCATGCATGTATGTACGCATGCATGTATGTGTGCATGTATGTAATATTGTATAGAACTATGTGTACATGCATGTAGGTATGCATGCATATACATATGCATGCATCAGTTCGCCTACATGTATGTTTGTATATCTGCATGTATGTTTGTATTCAAGTATGTATGTGCATGTATATTTGTATGCATGCATGTATGTAAGCATGTTTGTATGTATGCATAAATGTATGCATGTATGTCTGCATGTAAGCAATGTATGTATGCATGCACGTATGTAATATATGATACGCATGTCGGCATGCATGTACGTATGTTTGCATGTAATCCCTATAATCTTACTTTAAATTACATTCTTGATTCTTAACATATTTTTTTCCATTTAATTTTGCTCATATTTCTTTGTCCTTCAGTTGTCATACTCAATCTTTTTCACAGCTCACACACTTTTTTCCAGCATCCTCCTTCTCCTTTTCCCTCTCTCTCTCTCTGTCTCTGTCTCATACACTCAATTGTGATCAGTTGCATGCACTTTCACTGCGATGCTTTCGCTTTTACTTTGACTGCAACATTGCTCATTGTAGCGCATTTCCGTAATCGCCCGCATCCTCAAGGCTTGCCATGTCATATATCCAGGCAAGCAGCCAGCCAGCCATCCGACCATCCATCCATATATCCATCCATCTTGCAGTAACAAGCCCAACCAATGAGCGCGCTTATTCCATTTGCTTAGACACAAACAACAAAAAAGCGAGTAAAAAATAAAAAAAAAAAGCCTGGAAAAAAGACGTACGAAGCGGGCGGCGATGAGTGCTGTAAAAAAAATGGCGCAAAAAGGGAAACGGAAATTGAAAATCTGAAGCTTTTGGAGAGCGAGTGAGCTGTGAATCCTATTTCAAGTGCAATCTTCAGTCGCAGTCGCAGTCGCAGGTTGAAAGTAATTCAATAGTTGGCGGCTCCTGTGGCTGCACACGCTGCCGCTCAGCCCGCTGCTCCAAGCCGGCATTGAATGGCAATCGAGAGTGGCACGTAATGCCAACAATTGCTGTAGTGCAGCTCACCAATGCAAACAGCAGCAGCAGCAGCAGCAGCAGCGGCAGGCAGGCAGGCAGGCAGGACGGTTGGCAGACGGCGTAGTTTACTCATTGGTTGCATTGCTTGCATGTTGCACGTGTGTAGATAACATGGCCCCAGCAACGGCCCCAGCAGCGCCAGTGGCAGCTTCAACCTCAGCCCAGGGGCTTGCTACTTTGGGCTTATGCTTCATCTCCATCTGGTGCTGCTTCCGCAGTAGCAACTACTTCCAGCTCCATCTTTGCCACATGCGTCTCATGCTCGTCGCTGCCGGCGGCTGCGTACACAAAATTCATTTATGTGCACGCAAATCCCTAATCCGTAGTTTTTGCTGCCTGTTTGTTCTTGTCCTCGGTGTCCTTGCTGCCTGTGTGTGTGCATGCGTGTGTATGTGTGTGTGTGTGTGCGTGTGCTGCCGCAGCTGGAAACGTTTGCGGAAATGACTTTTGAGCGGCTACAGCGGCATATGGCAGCGCCACCGTTGGACTACCAGCCAGCCAGCCAGGCAGCCAACCATCCAGGCAGGCTGTCAACTGTGGCCCGGGCTTAGTAACAAAATTAAAGTGCCGCCCGCCTGCTAGTTGAGCCAGTTGCCAGGACTTTGGCCCCTTGGCTGCCACACAACGCACCTGACGCAGTCGCTGCGCTCGACACAAGATTGATGTAGCATTCATTTGATGCGGATTAGTATTTTATAGCTGCACTTCAGCCGTGGCAGCTGGAGAGCGAGGAGATTGTGTGAAGAGCTAGCCATATTCCTTCTGTTCGAGGTGTTCAACGCACAAAGGCAAAGGCAGCTTGTGCATTTTTTGCGCTCTTGTGCCTCGCATTCCTTGCAATTGATTGCCTTCGTTTTCGTAAGGATCTCAGTGAGTGTGTGTGTGTGTGTGTGATATGTGGTCGTCTCCGTGTGTGTGTGCATTGTCCGCTGTTTCACTGATTGGGGTCAGAGCGATTCCTGTTGGTCTGTGCGGCGATTGCAGCTCGGCATTGTGCGTTGCTTTGGGGCTATTGTTTAGCTGTTAAGTTGCTTACTTGATTTGTAGCACAAATTCAATTCAATTGGCGCATTTGGCGCTTTGCAACACTGTGTGCTACAAATTTTCCAATGGGATTTCATTCAAAACCAGCAAAAAGAAACCTACAAAAAAATTGTGGGTGCAAGGAGAGCAGAGTCGAAAGATTGACATCAATTGATTTTTAAATTCCAGCTTGCAAATAAATTTTGATATTAAATTGATGTGAGTTCAGCTGAAGTGGAAGAATGTGAGGTGTTGGGGTATGGTATTTTAACTGTTTGAAGAGAAAGGAATTGAGGGAATTTTATAGAAGAAACTAGTTAAGCAAACAAAGAGCCTCAGCTCAATCGGATAAGTAGACAAAGGTACTTCATAGCGTAATGAAAGCGTTAGTCGAAGGAATCTACTTAAGGAAAGAAATCAGTTTCTTTGACTACTTAGTCAAATAACAGAGTATCAGCAGTTGGGATATATAGTCATAAAGAAGGAGAAAGAAAGAGCGAGATGGAGTGAGAGAAAGTAAAGATTGAGGAAAGGAATCGTCGAAAGAATCTGGTAGAAGGAGAAGACAGGAGTCGTTCAAGAGAAAGAATCGCATAATTACTAGCATGCAGAATAGAGTTTTTTGGACTACTTATGCAAACAAGAAATATAATCTTTTCAAAAAAGTAGCCAAGCAATAAGAAATCCAGTCAAACGACCAGTCCAGTCAAAGAATGACCAAAGAAATAGCGAAAGAAACTCACCTTACGCAAAGAAGGATATAAGCTCTTCAGCTACAAACTTACAGGAATTGCGCAAAGTTACGATAAGGCCAACCACCACTGCTTAAGGATAAGAACTTCCTTAAGGGTAGTCCAAAATTCAATGGGAAGTTAGATATATATTTTAGTTTTATCCGCGTCTGCATCAACTATGAAGGCAGCTTATTTCGTCAATCTCAATTACCTCGACCTTTGTCAGCCTACTTACTATTCTACGACATATTTGACTCCTTGCTCAACTGGCAACTATTAAATAACAGTTAAAGCTCTGCGCACTATATAAATAATTAATACAAGTTAATGTTTCATATATACCTGTTGGCAAGCAGCCACAGTTTTGGAGGCGTGGCATTGCTTGAACCGAACCCGAGTTTAGTTTAGATTGTAAGCGAGACATTTGGCACTTGTCGCTGCGGCGCCGTGTGTGAGGAGCTGCAAATTAATTAACTTTGACGAGACGATGGATGCCCGGAACCATTTTTACTGCCCGCCCCTACCCCATCGCCCTGCCCTGCCTTAGATATATCCGAAAACTTCCATAGCAAAAACCCCGTTGAGCATCAACAGCAGACGCAACTTTGGCAAATATAAATTGTGGAAGCCCGTATGCAAAAGGTTTCTTATGCTCACTTTCCCCATGTCGGTGTGTGTGTGCGTGTCTGTGTGTGTGTGTGTGTGTTCGTAAGTGTGTGTAATTACTTGCACACCTGTCGACAGCTACACATTTACTCACTCATTTAACAGGTAGAGCAAAGCGCCAGCTTCCTGTTGCCATCGCCCATTCTCTTTAGATTCCATCTGCAGCTGTGGCTGCTGCCTCAGTTCCAGCTCCAGCTCCAGCTCCAGCTCCGGCTCCAGCTTCAGCTTCTGTTGGGTTAAAGTAATTTGGACCGCTCTATGGCAGCCATTACATGTAACGGCATTTGGCGCCGCCTGCCACAATTGCAAATGATTTTCACTTTCAGATCGAAATGAATGCCCCACTAGTGGAGAGGTCTCACTGGTCGGACGGGCCCCGGCTACAGTTCCAGCTGCTTCTGCGTATCCATATCCAAAGCGCTTTGCTAGGTGCGACCAGAGCGCATAAATTTTCCTTGTCGCACACACACACGCAGACACACACACACGCACACACGTACACACACCTATGTAGTCAGCGCTAAATGTTGCCGCTCTGCCTGATAAATGACCCTTGAACACCTTTAAGTCCCCCATCTCCGACTTGGCTTTTGGGCATGGTCTGCCCTCGAGGCATATAAATTGAAAGCTATTTATCATACATACACAAGTGCTGTATGTGCGTGTGCCTGGCTGTGCGTGAGTGTGTGGGAGTTACAGCCGCAGTTAACTAAGTTTTTGGTTGCGCTTCGCTTAACTCAAAAAAAAAAAAAAAGCAAAAAAAAAAAACGAAGCCCGGCCCAATTGTACAGCGAAGCCCGTTGCTTATTACCACACTCGGCATGCTTCATTTGCGGCCACACTTCAGGCTCTGCCTGAGTTTGAAGGATTTGCAAGCGCAGGCCTCTGTTTTTTATTAACTCAAGCATTTGACTGAACATTTAATGCAACACTGCGCCGCATAAATTGTTCTCCCTGCCGCTCAGCCCCAAGCCAAGCATTTTCTTGGCAAGCTGCTCTCAGCTCCATTTGTCTATGAGTCTCATATGTGCCATAAAAATTCGTATAATCGTAGCCGTTTTTTAATGCCATCGCATCGAAACTGAAGTCCATGCTCATGTCCATGTCCATGTGCCTGTCCATAACCCTAACTCGATGCTCGGCAGCTGGATGCCATCCAAGGCCATTGTTTTTGCTAGTTAGCTGCCATTGCAGTCGCAGTCGCAGTCGCAGTCACAGTCGGAGTCGCAATAACAGCACTTATACCACATTGCTGTTGTTGTTGTTGTTGTTGTTTGTTTGTTTTGAGGCCAAAAGAATAATGAAAATTGTGCATAAAATGGCTTTCGAAAGCGGAAATAATATGCGCTACAAGCCAAATGGTATACAAATTAAGTGAACTTCACTCCAAAGAGACAACAAATTGTTGCCATGGGCACAGCTCGAGAGTTTGCATTGCATTTTAATTAATATTATACAATTTGTATATAACTGTATATAACTGTATATAAATGTATATCTGTATGTATTGTATTGTGTATTGTATTATGGAAAATGTATCTCTGGCATAGTTGAGAATTGAATTCGTTATTAGCTGCGCCTTGATTATGTAGAGTGCTTTCTGAGATTGTGGCTACTCTTTGTCTAAGCTCCATTGCTTAGTATTTGCTCAAGACCTTACAATTTCAATGAATCACAAGCTTTGATGTGTATTAACTTTTGAAGAGACAAAGAGAGCTAGAGAAAAAGAGAGTGGGGGAGGGAGTGTGCTGGCCAAGAGAGAGAGATAGAGAGAGAGAGAGAGAGAGAGAGAGAGAGAGAGAAAGAGAGAGAGAGATAAATACAGAAACAGAGGCTGAAGGAGTGGGTAGCGAATAGATGAATCTAGATTCAATGTAGAGACACAGGGAAAGAGAGTGAGGGAGAGAAATAGAGGAGAGAGAGGGAGACAATAGAGAGCGAGAGAAAGTATATATAAAGAGAGAGAGCGAGAGATTGAGATAGGTAAAGGGTAAACGATAAGGACAGAGAAGAGAGCGAGAGAGAGAGCGAGAGTGAGATAGTGTGAGATAGAGCGAGAGAGTCATAGAACAAGACAGCTGGAGGGTGACAGATCGAGAGAGATCGTGAGAGAGAGGAACCGATAAGGAGCGAAAATAAGAGAAAATAAGGCTAATATAAGTACTGGAGTGAAAGACAGAAAAATAACAAATGAGGATTGATAAAGTAACTAGATTTAAGTGCTTGACTTGAAGACATTGAATATTTCGCTTCAGGCCTCGCAACTATGGCAAACTTTGCAGTAACTGCAAACTTTGCTCTCTTTAAGTAATTTCTTTAGAATATTTCTTCTTCAATATCTAATTCAAGAGAACTAAATAGGAAAAGAAATACACAATAATGTTATCCAATGTGTAAACTTTATGGTCTCTAATATTTAGTCGCTATTTTATTTCATTAATTTCCTTAAGCGATTTCTTGTTGTTTGCGCTTTTCGGTATTCGGAAAGTTTTTGGTCTTGCATTAATTTATTTTATCGCTTGAATCGCGTCTGCATTCACATAAGTGCACACGCGACTCACATATGTATTCAGATGTGCCATGAATGTCCTTTTCCCAGACGTAGCTGCTCTGCTGCTCTGCGTCGCTCTGCTCAATTTTCGGTCTCAAGAGTCTTCCAAATGCTTCCGGCATCAGTTTCGGCAACTTGGCAAACTTTGAAACGCATTTGCCATCTCTCATTCGGTGCGTAGGGGCCGCCTGCAAAGAGGGGCGTGGTGTGGTTTGTTGGCTTTGGCCACGACAATTACAGAGCAGCAGCAGCAGCAACAGCAGCAACAGCAACAACAGCAACAGCAACAATAACAACAACAACAACAACAACATTTACAACAATAGCAAAGCAGCAGCAGCAGCAGCGGCAACGGCAGCAGCAAGAAATGACAACAGATTTACGGCTACAAAGTCTAATTAGCGATAAAGACTGCTCTAATATTTGTCACTTGAGACCGAAAATAGCAGCCGGCATTTGCTGCGGCGGCCCCTACACTCCCAACTCTTGCCAGCCACGCCCCATCTCCCTGGGGGGGGCACCAAGTACTCTGTGGGCAAAATGCTAAAGCGAAATCGCTGCCAAATTGCAGTTGTGGCTTCAAATGTTTCGTAGCTGCTGCTGCTGTTGCTGGCTGCCAGCAGATTTCTACGGGATTTTGTTTATGAAAAACTTCTGGCTGGGCGGGCAGGTAGTGGGCGGTGGCGGTGGCGGTGGCAGTGGCAGTGGCTGGCGTTCCTTTAGGAAAAAAGCGTAGGCGTGGCTAGGGCGCGCGGATTAATTGCAAAGGTGCGCGTGGCGGGGCGTTTGGCCACACTTTAGGGGCCCATTAGGCAAATAGAAGGCGTAGCTGAAGGGGCATGCAGCAGCGGCAGCAGCAGTAGCGGCAGCTCATTTGGCATTTCGAGTGCTTTTTGACTGTTTTTATTGTTGTTTTGGTTATTGGTGTGGCTGCCAAGAGCGATAAAATAAAGTACAAAGCAAACGAGCAGAGCAAAACACATACAGAAAGGCTAAGAAAGCGAGAGCGAGAGCGAGAGAGAGAGAGAGAGAGAGGGGAGCGAGGGGTAAAGATGAGCTGATTTTGGTCCAGATCCAAAAAGTCGTTGGCCATAAAAACTTAACGCGTTTGCCATTTTGACCACAAATGATGCATTATCCCTTCAGCTCAGCTGTAGCACAGGATTAGCTCAAAAATTTGCCTCCAGGGAAAAACAAAGCATAAAAGCCAAGTGGGAAAAGTGTAAAAGAATAGCAGAAAGGCAAAACTCTAAGCTCAACTCAACTCGACTCGACTCGACTCTCAAACTATTTGTAATCTATGGCCGGCAGTTGGAAAAACTCATTTGAGTGGAGGACGAGGCATTGCGCTTATTGAAATTTTATGCAAAAAGTCACAAGACGTAACGTGATGTCCAACGTAATGTAACGTAACACAGCACAACGTAACGAAAATGAATTGAAGAAAATGAAAAACTCGAAACTCACGTCATGACTGGCCAATAATTTTCAGGCCCGATCCCCAACTGCCCCAAACACCCAGCTCCCCTCCCTCTCAGCCAGTCAAGTCGAACATTTTCCAATATTGCCTGGCCCCTGCAATTGGCGTTCAAAATTTATTTCACTTTGCACTGCCAAATAAAAATAAGGCATAAAAATATCAAGCGATTACAACGAATTCCGTATACCCTTTATTATATTTTTATGCGTGAGCATGAGCTGAGCAGGTTTAAGAAGATTTATTAAGAAGAATTGAAACATTTATACATAAATATTAATTTTTATTTAATGCATAAGCCTAGAGTTTCGATATAACATCAATTGTTATTTATAGAAAATGTTTAGAAAATTTATAATAATAGATAAGACATAAGAGTGAACGAAGTTTAGGTTGTAAAAATCTTAGTAAATTATATTTAAAACTATTTTGAAAGAATTGAGGCGTTTGTCTTAAATGTATTTAGAAATATAAACAATGCATATGCTTGGAAAAGCTTTTAAGACGGAGATATTTGTAAAGAGATAAAAACATGACTCTGTAAGACTTTTAGACTTTTAGATTAGAATAATGCATGAAATGCCACTAAACTTACAAAAAAGAGTTAAAGAAGAAACTTAAAGAATGTTTTAAGAACTACAAATAATAATAATAATAATAATAATAGATGAGAATGTTGATCACAGACTTCAGACAGTTAAGATAGACTATTTCATAGAGTTCACATCAACTGACTTTGTAATAAACCTGGCTAACACATAAACTTGAGAGTGTCTAAAAACATAGAAATTTAGCAACTGTTACAAGCTTCAGCTTAATGTCATAATATTCTAATACCCTAGCTAAGAGTATGTGAGAGAGCGTGCTAAAGAAAAGAAAGGAAAAAAATCGAGTGCGCGTAACAATGAAATTGATACTTTTCTTTCTTTTTTTTTTTAAATGAGTCTAGATGTTGGTGAGGCAGGAGTTGGATGCGTGAGCCATGATGGGGGGTAAATTGTGCCTCAAGAGCTGCTGCTGCTGCTGCTGCTGCTGCTGCTGCCCTTCTCGTAACTCAGTCAAGTGGGCGTGAGCAGGGTATGAGGCGTTTGCTACGTGCTGCGAATGCGTGAGAGATTTTTATTTGCCTGTCAGTGAAGGCTATCGATACACTGAGAGAAAAACATACACACACACAGGCACACAGTGTACATATGTGCGTGAGTGTGTGTGTTTGGGGCTGGTAGGAAGCCTGCCTGCTCCAGACATCAAGCATTCAAAAACAAATGGAAAAAGTAATGATTATTTGTTTAGCTAATGCCGCACAAAGTGGCCGCGGCTGAGGCTAAGGAAATTGTTGTACTGGACAAGGTCCATGCTGTTGTCCTGGCAGTGCGCATACGCCCCGTGGCACATTTGATTGCCGTGCATAAATAATGTAATGCTATCGATTTGCTACAGTTGCACAGGGCCGCAACTGACCCAGCTCCAGCTCCAGCCCCTGCTCCTTACACTCTTCTCTCAATTGTTGCTCATATTGTTTCTGCTTTCTTATTTTTTGCTCTTTGCTTTTTGCTCGCTTAGCAAATTAACAGCTGTGCGCAATATTTGCATATTTGTTGGCATTGGTGTGGGCGTGACTGATCCCTGGCCATTTGAGTGCCCTCTCTTCTGGCCAATGCTGCTTGGCACTTTGTTTACCATTTCGATTTGGCACAATTTGTCACTGGCTGGCTGTCATCTTATGGCTTGTTAGTAGGGTTTGTTTGCCTGTTTGCCCAGCCAGCTTATGGACACCAACAAGTGCCCTGCCCCTGCCCCAGTCCCTGTCTTCCACTGCCACACTGTGCAGAAGTTTAAAGGCCCTCAGCTCTGACTGATATGTGGCAAGGCAAGTAGCCAGCCCCGTTGCTTGTCATTCTGTGTTGCCTGTCGCTCGTGTGTCCTGCTGCACGTTGTTCTCGTCTTTGTTTACACAGTCGCCAGAGCGCTCTATGCTTCCTGGTTGCTTCTTCTGCAACTGGCTGCTGGTCAACGTGTGGCAGCTTATTGTTGATGCTGCTGCTGTTCTCTCTCTCTCTCTCTCTCTCTCTCTCTGTCTCACTATCACTCTGCCTCTTTCTCACTCCCTCTCCGTGTCTCTTTGGTTAAGTGTCAATTTGATGCTGCCTGCGTTGTTGTTACTGCTGATTTTTCATGTTTCATGCTGGCTAAATGCCCCTTGTCGTTGCTGTTTGCCATAAGTGCGGCATTTTGTACACCAAGTTAAGCCACTAATGAGCCGGCCACCTGCCGCTGCCAATGCCAATCAAAAAAAAAAGCAGCGTACTAAGGAAAGGGGAAGTGGCACGGTGGCGGGGCGTGGCACACTCTGTGTATATAAACACTAAAGTAAATTGCTTGGTAATTAGTATGAAAAATTGCGTGAAAACTTGAAAGCGCGTGGATATCTGAACTGGGCTGACTTGATGAGCTGGCCAAGTGGCCACAGAGTGCTTCACATAAAGTGCTGTTGGCACTGGCTCTAATATTAGGTAGAGTTAGATATTTGAGGTCACTGAAGTGATGGAAAAATTTTAGGAATTTCTTTTGGGAATTTTTGTGAACCAGGTTTCGAGAGGTGGTAGCGGAAGAAGGAGGAAATATAAAAGAAGAAAAATAAATAAAGTAAATAATAAATAAATAATATAAACTCAAAGCGGCTTTAATTGTCAAAAATTGATGATATTGAAACATATTAAATATGTAAAATGAATGAATGAATGAATTTTATAACATTTAAAACAGATAAAAAATAAAATAATAATAATTTAAATAATATTTGTATTGAATCATATCTCTAGTCACATAAACTGAGAAATCTTTGCAATATAAAATCCAATTTGATCAGCTCTTGAGGCATTGTTTTTTCACAAACTCGAAAGAGTAACGAAATTTGCTCAAATTTGCCAGCTGCTTAGGTTGCCATCAATTATTCAGGCGGCTTAGGCAACTGAAATCAGGCTCTAATCCATTTGCTCATTACATTAACTTGGCGTTTCTATAGATTCGATTATTATTACCATTGTTAGCCCGGGCTAACCCCTTAGGTTTATGCTGTCTCAAACCTTTGGCCTGGCTTGGGTCCGTCTTGCGTTCGCTCTCTAAATTTTTGGAGCATTTTTAATTTGTTTGGGATAAGCCTTTAGCTCGCAAACCCACTTCATTTTTAATGAATCCAATTTAGTCTGTTAGTGTGTGTGTGTGTTTGTTTGTGTGTGTCTTGCATTAATTTTATAATTTTCTGCTATTAATTATAATAGAATTTTTCAGTCAGTCAACGGCTTCGACGCCGGTTGCCTTGGCTGCAAAACTTTTGGCGCTCTCTCGCTCGCCCGCTCTTACTCTCTCGCTCGCGCGTCGTATTATCGGCCACCATCATATGCCCGTAATTAAAACTTATTTCGAGGTTTTTGTGTAGCCAACAAACCAAAAACTTAATTCGCCCTCGCTGCCACTCCGCCCCTTACTGCCTCCAATTGGCAATCAGTGCGGGGTTTGTTGCCGCCTGCTTCTCTGTTTTTTTCCCCTCATCATGTTAGGGGTGCGGTGGCTGTTGGTTAACTCCAACAAGAGTTGCCGCCTGCCAACACTTTAATACATCGAAATCTTGGCAAGACGCCTGCTGCACGTTCCTTAAGTAATGGATTCAATTATAAAGTTAAAATCCATGGCGGCTGAGCGCAATCCGACTGGAAATGATTCGCATAAATTCACAATAATTTATAAGGAAATCCTTAGAAGCTTCAGGTCTGACGCAAATATATACAAATATATATGTATATATAGTACAAAAGGCAGCTTCATTTACGTCCCATTTTTGGTTTATTGACACCCCAAAACTTACGTATATCAAATAAGCCCCCAATCCCACTCTCAATTTCCCTCTTAACAGTTCATTCGCAACGCTTGACCCTTTTGTTCGACTCTTACTTATGCCATTTATTGACTTGACTTGTCCACCCGGCTATCGCCTATATACATACATATATATATATATATATATATATATATATATATATATATATATATATATATATATATATATATATATATATATATATATATATATATATATATATATATATATATATATATATATATATATATATATATATATATATATATATATATATTTATATATATAGAGCTTGATTTTCCCTGGCCTTTTCTCTATTTTCTTTACGCTTTTCTTTTGTCAGTTACTTTTTAATTTGCCTTCAGTGATTTCCACGACGATTTACCTGCGCTGCGCAAAAATTTATTCCGTCCGACTGCATTCGCAAAAACAAACTTTGCATTTTCCGCCAACCAACGAGTGCCCCAACTCCGTTCAATTCGAAAACCCAATCGAGGCACCTTTTAGTTCTCTGGTTACGGCTCAAAATCAATTGATTCGCATATCAGAGCTCTCTAAGCTTTCATTTCTTGACCCTTTTTTCGTGCTTGACTTCTCTTTTGCCTTCAGCCGGGGCGTTGCGGCCAGAGCTGGACATTAGCATGCTTTTGATGCGCCCACGTCTTGGTTGAGCTATCTCCCCACTACCGTCTCTCTTTGTCACTCTCTCTCTCTCTCTCTCTCTCTCGCTCTCTTTCTCTGGTAGAGGATCTATGGGGGTATATCTTTGGTAGATAAGCAGGCCTCGCTCACTTGACTGAAAGTTTTTGCTTTCGCCTTTGTACGAAAGTTTTTGGCCACCTTTTGTTTTGCCAGCGACTTGTGTTTGGCTTTTGTTTTCCCAAGCACTTTAGCTTGGACTTTGATTTTTGACATTCTATTTGGTTTGCTTCGGGGCCCCGTTTACCTTGTGCTATTTATACGCATAAGTATATACTATATATATACTTTATTATATGTGTATGTGTGTGTGTGTGTGTGTTTGGCCCATTGTTTTTGGGTCTCTGGCAATATCGGTTATCGGAGCGCCGCAACTGCCACATCCTGCCAACATCTTCAATTCCCATATAAACTATTAAAACAAAAGGCTGCTGGCCCACAGTTTTCGGTCGGCCCCCTCGTCCGGGCCATTCATCAATCATTTTGTGCGTTGATTTTAATTTGTGCGTCGTTTCAACTTTGAACCAGACAGCGGACCAGCCAGCCAACCAGTCAGCCAGCCAGTCAGGCCTCACATAAATTATGTAAAGTTGCCCGCCTCAAGCGCCGCTCTCCTCGATTCGCACAATTCAATGCAATTATCGTAAGTGCTGCATTAGTCAAAAGGTAAATCCATAAGTTTATGACTTTTCTATCCATAAATTGCGCCAACTTAGGCAAATTTCTTAGCGCAACTTTCGTGAACGCTGAGGCAAACAGGTAAAAATGTCGACGCGTGTAAACAACTGAAGATGTAGAGGGGGCTGGGTGGTTTAAGCTCAGTGCGTGACGCAGCATTCACACTAATGGCTAATCCAATTTCTTATTGTTTATCATTCCAAAATTTCTTTATTTAAATACGCAAAGCTTGTCAACAGAGGAAGAGGAAGAGGAAGATAAATGGAGAAACATTTACGGATGCAGCAAAAAGTGCAAGTTCAGGTCTTAAGTGCAGAAAAGCGTTTGAGCTTGCATATTTATATAAATTTCTATAAATTTCTATAAATTTCTATATTTGTATAAATATTTTTAATTTAATTTGATTTTCAACAAATACGTCTTGACGGCAGCCTTTTCTAGCTGTTTCTTTTGCTTGCTGGCATTATAGTGCCGCTGGGGCCTATAAATTTCAGGAAAAAACCTTAGGGAGCTTTGACTATTGAAAACTTTGTTATGAGAAAAATAAATACAAAAATCAAATAAAAAATAAAAAATATTCTTACATGATGTGACTGTGGCAGAGCAGCAATAGAAAAATTCTTAAATATTTTTGCTCATAATCAAAAAAGTTTGCTTAAAAACTAAATTCAGCTTGAGATAATATCATCTTGCGACTTATCAAGTGCTAAATTTCAACAATTTTCCTAATGGATTTAGGGCATCAAAATGTCAGTGCGAGAAAGTTGCGGGATTTACTTTTTACTGTTGTGTGGGCGAGGGGGCGGTGCGAGGGCAGGGCCTTTGTCTAAATATTATTATTTACGGCTTAGGGCCAAGAGCCAACGGCGACAACTGTTACCCGGTAGCGCTCACTGGCCTGAACTTTAACCCCTTAAAGTCGACGTAATTCACTAAGCGAAAGCTGCTGGCAGCGAGACGCAGATGCAGATGCCATTGTACGTAACTGTATTTGTGTGTGTGCGTGTGTGTGTGTGGGGGCGGTGGGTGTGGCGGGCAACAAGAGATGAAACGTGCGTTGTCTTGTCGCAAAGTTTTTAAGACTTGCTTGACCGACCTTTGTCAAAAGTTGTTCGAGCGCATGAAAAATGATGCCACACGGCACGGGATGTGTTACAACAGGCACAGCATTCTCTCTCTCGCTCTCTCTCTCTCTCTATCTCTATGACTCTCTATCTACCCGCTCGCTCTCACTCTCTATGCGTGTGTCTGTGCAGACAAAATAGCAATTTGCGTTTTCAAACAAAACAGGCCGAGAGCAGAGCTTTAGTTTTTGTTGCTGCTTTTTTTTGCCTTGCTTCACAATTGATTGAAATCCCTTAGCGCACACCTTTTCATACGCTGCCTGGAGGGTATTATCACTATGTTGGGCAGGTCGTCAGGAATTGAATGGAATATCTTTGAGCTCCATTTTATATATTTGCGGTTTGCTTCTATGTTAACTCTTGGCTCCGCTTTGGAACTATAACCATAAAGCTTCGCCTTGCTGTCACCTGCCATTTATCATATTCAATAGCAGCGAGTTACTACATTATGTAGCAACCATTGGCAAAATTGGTCTAAAATGAAGTTATTGCTTGAAAAACTATTTTGCTGTTGAATATCTCTAGTCTAAGCTAGACATTTATGTGTCTTATATGAAATCATAGAACATATCATCTGAAATTGCTCTATCTTATAGCTGTTTTAGATTAGCTTGAGATTAGATTAGCTTAGATTGCTTGAAATGAACTTATTGTACGTAAAAGTCTATTGTTTGTCAGGATATCTTTAAGAGCTATTGTTTACTGCAAGCATATAAAGAGAGTGTTATCCTCATGGAACTACCATATCATATGGATAGTTTGGGACTGAATTTAGTTATTGTATAGATAAGTTTTATGTTTGTAAAGATATTTGAATGCAGCTTTGCCTTGGCTATATTTGATATGTTGTTCATGCATAAGCTAAAGCTGTTCATTAGGGCAATGTTATAAGACCATATCATTGACTTCACTGCCATTCTATAAAGCTACATAATATTGTCATTAGAAATTGCCAAAATGATATCCATAGGCTTCTATTATATCACATCCCTAAAGTGAAATTTGTCTACAATAACTTCAAAATCATAAAACGTTTGAATACATTCATTCTCAAGGTAATCATTTGCTATAGTAGTTCCATGTGAATAACATTTAGTTTATTTTCAGTAAACTTTAGATTTTTCCCCCTTATGTATATATGCATTTTTTGTTCTTCAAACTATATTGACAAAGCTCAGAACTCTTCTTTTAGTGTAACTTCTTAATCCAATATAACCTATGGCTTATCGGGGCATAATCAAACAAATACTTTCGACATCAAGTCCATTGTCCACTAGGACATTCAGTGTTCGACTTGCTGTTCGAAAAAGTTTACTTTATAGATTTTGCTTTGTTTCTGATTGTTGTTGTTGCTGTTGTTGTTGCTGCTGCTGCTGGTGTTGTTTGCTGGTGTTTTTGTTGCTCTCTGGCTTAGCTGCGTCACAGAAAACACACAACTTCCGCTTTCTTTGGCAAAAACAATAGAAAGCACATAAATTTATGGTTTCAGCATTGTGCTTTTGACATACAACCATGTGAGGGGTGGCAGGAGAGGGGTAAGAGAGGGCTAGGGGGGGGGGGGGCTGTGCAGGGATTGCTGTTGTAACGTTAAGGGGTTAATATGCCTGCAACCGCAAACGGGATTCGGATTTGGGTTTGCCAATGTGAGGGTTGGACTTGAGTTGACTTTTCTTATAAATAATTTTACTAAATGGATTTGGTATAAATGCTGACATTAAGCATGTGTGTGAGTGTGTGTGTGTGTGTGTGCAGGGGTGTGTTAGGGTGTGTGTGTGTGTGCGTGTGTCTGGTAGCTGCTTGAACTAATTACCTGCAAATTTATTTTATTTTTGTTTTGGCAGGCAAATTTTGTTTACCAAATGCAACAATCAAAATTGGCCAAATTGAGAGTTGGCTCTATAACGGTATTTATATACAGTTATAGAGTGTGTGTGTGTGTGTGTGTGCATGGTGTGCATGGTGTGTGTGAATGTTGTGCTGGGCCAAGTTTAATGGATTTTTGGGGCATTTTCTTGCAGCTGTTTCGCTTTGTGGTTGCCAGCGCTGCTGCTGTTGTTGTTGTTGCTGCTGCTGATGCTGCTGCTGCTGTTGTTGTTGTTGTTGTTGTTGTTGTGGCTGTACGTTTCAAAATTTATGTTTGCTGGCTATGAAAATGAAATGACTGTGGTAAACATTTTAATTAAATCCAAGTTTGGCTTCTGCCTTCGTTACAACAATATATTTTGTTGTCGTTGTTGCCACTTTGTTGCCCTTCCGCCCGCTTCTCTCTCGCTCTCTCACTTTCTCTCTATCCATCTCTCTCTCTCTTTCACTCTTCTATTTTATATACACACTCAGTTCTTTATATTTTTTTTGTTGTAGCAAATAAATTTTAATTTATGTTGGCCGCGTTTTAATTTGTTGTCCACTTTTTTTGTCATTCTTCATTTGTACACATACACACACACACATATATATATTTTTATTTATTTTTTTTTATTATTGTTTTCTGTGCTTTTATTCGCATTTACACTTTATGCATGTGCGCATTTATTTTGTTTGCTAGCTTTTCTATTGGCTCCGATGCGGGTGGGTCAAGGGGGTGCTGGCCGTGGGGGTTGGGCGTAACGCTGACAGCCGGTCAAGTGACAGTTGCTACTGTACACACACACACACACACACACACACACAAACACATAGATAGAGAGAGAGAGAGAAAGAGCGAGAGAGCACGCTCGCAAATATGAAATGCAAAACAAACTTTGCAGCTGTCACTCAAAAATGAGCGTCGCAACGGACGACAGCGAACAAAGCGATGCAATGCACACGAACTGTAGCAGGAGAAGAGCGTATTGCCGATGGCGGGCGCTGAGTGTGGGCGGGGTGGCGAGCCAGAAGCTGTGCACTGAGAGAAATGTGAAATGGTTAATTGGGCGGAAAGGTATTTGGGTATGCGAAATGGTTGTCGCTCTATAAAACGACGAGTTCGAAATGCCCAGCAGCAACAACAACAGCAACAGCAGCCGCAACAGCAGCAGCAGCAGCAGCAGCAGTAGCAGCAGCAGCAGCA
Source organism: Drosophila anceps (assembly GCA_035045945.1). Lineage (NCBI taxonomy): Eukaryota > Metazoa > Arthropoda > Insecta > Diptera > Drosophilidae > Drosophila > Drosophila anceps. Next base: position 3,881,026 of record JAWNON010000186.1, on the reverse strand, counting down.
GCAACAGGGACAAAGTGGGTTAGAAAGGTAAATGAAAGGTTGACGGACAGTTAATTTCGGGCAGTTGATTGAGTTATGAGCTCTGCACACACTGCAAGAAAGCAACGGAAAGAGAGCGACAGACAGAGAGAGAGAGTGTGTGTGACAGAGAGAGAGAGAGAGAGAGAGAGAGCCAGGGTAACAGTTGGCAGCTGTTTGCGTATATACGATTTTCCATTTTGGCATATGTGATATGCGTGAATGGTGCGGATATATGACAGATGTTTGCAATGGATTTACAGTTGAAATCTGTTGCAACATCGAGCGAACAATGCCAGCAGAACTAAAACTTTAAAAGTTAGCTAAAACTTATATTGCAACTCTCCACTCTTTGAATAGGACAAAAGTCTTGACTTGAAGTTATTAGGAATGAACTCTAAGACAGTTTTAAATAATGATATGATGATTAACAAATTTCTAGGTAATTTTCAATTGATATCAACTGTATAAAATATTCGAATCTCATAGAAAGATAACCTACAAGAACTTTAGTTATTATTGTTAAGATTTAAGTTATGCTTTTGTGTTGATTAATGTTATTATTTATTAAAAGTTAATATAATAAATAATTTATTAATTTAAATTAGGTTTTTATAAATTTATAAATTCGTAATTTGTAATAATTTTGACTCATTTAATAATTTTAATTCTAAAATTTTTAATCATAATATGATAAGTAATTTCTTGATAAAATTATAAAAATTAAATTAAATTAAAAAAAAAAATTTAAAATGATTCAGAATTATTAATAAAATTCAAAAAATATATATTATATATAAAGATTTAGTTCTTTCATAATTTTTAAATTTTTTAAAAAAAGATATAATCAGAAAAAACTTTTTATATTTAATATTTGCATTTTTGAGTCCAGTCCAGAAGTTAATTAAGCACTTGAAGTGTTTCAAATATTTTAGAAATTACAAAAATATTCAATTTATATTAATTTTAATTTAACTTAAAAGTAAATATAAGTGTTTTTCTTATATCCACTTTATTCCTTTATAATTAAGATGAACAGTTTATACATTTTTTAATTGCATATCATAAGAACCTTTCGCCTTTACATCTGTCACCCATCCGATAGCACAAATTTGAATGTCAACAATTGCATAAATTGGACAGTTGCTGCTGTTGCTGCAGCAGTCACTTATGGAAAGTAACCTTTCCTTACTAACCGTGCTAAACGGCATGAATTCGCGCATTATAAACTGCACATTCAGTGTGAATAAGTGCCTGGTTGCTAACTGAGGCAAACATATTCATGAACAGGCTTCACTCCTTCTGTTATACTCAATAGAAAGTTGTACTACACCTGCGGCTAATTGGCAGGTCATACCATTTGGAAATGTCGAGCAAGCCGCCCCATTAAAACTTAAAGTGTAGCATGCCACATTACACATACGTAGCGTAGTACAGAGCAGTAGTTCTCTCTCTCTCTCTCTCTCTCTCTCTCGCTGTTACTTTCCTACTCTGTCATCAATTTACATGCCACACACGCATAGCGAACTGCACTTACCCCTCGCTCTTTCTCTGTCTCTCTCTGGCTGCATTTACGCCAGTTGCCGCTGTTATTTATGGCCAACGAAAACTGTCATAAGCAAACAAATTGTTTTTTATTGTTCATAATTATTGTGCATACTTATGTAAATCACGCGACGCATTTCGACTGCGCGTTGCATGCGCCCCGGCCGAACCGCCGAGCCACCGACTCGCCGACCTGCTCCGGCCCTTGCCACTTGCCACCGAACATGGAGAGCGCAACTAGTTGCTGTTGCCGCCGCTGCTGCTGCTGTTGCTGCTGTGGCAAAGGGAAAAAAAATTGTTTGTTTTATTGAATTTTTATTGTAGTTTGAATTTATGACGCAACGCGCTAGCAGCCAGTCGACTGGATTAGGGTATTTCTTTGCCAGCTCTGGTAGCAGATGACTTTATCGGCTTTTTGCTGCATTAAATCGCAGCCAAACTGTTAGCCTGGGCCCATCATCCCATGGAACCCGCCTGGGCCCCACCTCCAATCCTTGACTGACTCGCTGTTTGTCTGGCAATTTTGTTGAAACAACTTCAGCGTTTGCGTCTGTGTGCGTACGTGCCACTGAAGTGCGCTCGGCTCGGCTCTGCGCGCTGCGTTGCTCTGCCAGATTAGCTTGGCAAAACCGCAGACAACAGCTGCCATGGCAGAGCTGCCAGTTAAAGCTGGGGAATGGGCTGATCTCCTCTCTCGTCTCCTCTCCTCACTCTCTCTCCCTCTCTTCATCTCCGTTCCTCTCCCTCTCTCTCTCTCTCTCTCTCTCTCTCTATGTTGCTGTGCAAGTGCCAAAGAGGCGGCACGGCATGAGTTTTTCGTTTTTCGCTCTTTTTTTTCGTCCTGTTGGTTTTTGTTGAGCCTTGAAGCGTGTGCATGTGAATAATGTCCAGCAATTGGCTTTGGAGTTGGGGTTTATTGGCGCTTGTGTGTGCCACAGACGACGTCATTTATTTATGAGGCCAAACGCGCGCGCGAATTTTTATGAAGACCGTAACAAAAATTAGTAACTTTTGCCAGGCGCTGATTCGGCCGGAGTTGTTTCCTCGTCCGCTTTTGATGACTGCTCCCTGACATTTCATAAACTTTCGCTTATTGATTATTTAGCACAGTTGCTTATGCATGTTGTTGCTGCTGTTGTTGTTTCATCCTGTTGCTTTTGTTTTTATTTGCAGAGAGCTTACGCGATTATTTTGGACGCTACGGCGATATCTCTGAGGCAATGGTCATGAAGGATCCCACGACACGCAGATCCAGGTGAGTTCAGCAAATCAAGTAATCAGAAATTTGTTTGTACAGTGTGAATTGAAAAAGGTTAAGTTGTAGATTAAATAGAGTGAGTGTTTGAGGATGGGAAATAGGTTGGCTTTCATACTGTTACTGTAGGTAAAGCATTAAGTGCGATGGGAATTGGGGTTTACAGGGCTGGGTACTCGAAGTGCCTACCTATTCAATAGGTCAGAAATAAATAAAAGAGTTATAATTTTTTTTTTTTTTTATGAATTTACATCAACTTTTCAACTTTAGCTTTGCTTTGTCAATTCACTTTTGGCCTGAAGGTCAGCTTGAAGCGTGTAAATAGAAATTTGAAGTAAGTTTCAAAACAAAATTGAAAACTTTGCTTATAGAAACTAGTTTCAAGGTTGGCCAAGGCTTTGAAACGCGAACTGCGTCTATTGAAATGGCTTTCTGCCGGTAGTAAAACCAACTCAAAAGTGAGCCATAGTTATTATACTCTTTCAGCTAGTGTAAAGAGCATATAGGCTGTGTACAAAGTTCGTCTTGCTGTGCGATAGAGAAACCAAATGTTCGAACTGTCTTTGGTCAGTCAACAAGTATTATGTCCACCTGCAACATTCTGGCTTGTTTCCTATAGAGCTTAACAGCAGCTGTAACTCTTGCATCAAAGACAATCCACAGCTACTTTGCAAGCCTTTAAAGTCAGTTCCTAGTTCTCTTTTCAAGCATTCGCTATTCTCATATCCATTTTTAGCTACATCATATCGATTTCTATTCTCACATATTCAATCTAGAACAGAAAAAAAAGAGCAGAGAAATCATATATTTCACTGTAATTGTTTTCATGCCTTGCGTTTGGCTATCTGACCAGACTTTGATTATTATTCTGGTAAATCTCGGTGACCGCGTTTACCTTTCCAGCTTTTGTTATTGACGCTTGTTAGCTCTGCGCACTGCGCTGCGCTGCGCTGCTCGCCGCTGCTCTGCTTTGCTCTGCTCTTTCGACTACAAATTTCCATATCCGTTTTCCCTATATTTGTTGTTGTTGTTGTTGTTGTTGTTTATGACCATGCGCGACTGCATCCATTTCCAAATTTGAACAGTTTGGTTAACCGCTAATTGGTTTTCATTTTCATTGATTTTCCCTCTTTTTTTTAGTCCGCATGATATATGAGTTTGTGTGTGTGTGTGAGTGTGTGATGCAGGCAGACACACTCGCCTGTGTGTGTGTACGTGTGAGTGTGTTACTCCCTTCTTTTTTCATGTTGCAACTGTCTCGCTCTTCGTGCGTGTTGCCGTGTGTTGTGTTTATTCGAATCGTTTGTCATTTGTTGCGGTTTCGATCAGCTTTTGGTTGACTGCACCAAAACCACCTGCCACAGCCACGCCCCGCTCAATCAGGCCGCCCTTTCATTATATATATATTTTTTTTTTTGCAGCGTGTGTTGTTGCTGACCTTATTCAAAAATGCTTAACGTAAATTAGCTGGTTTTTGCGGACGGTATGAATAATGAGCAGCATTTAATGAGTCAATTGCAATTGAATTTGAGCTGCGATAATCACGAACGGCAGCAGCAGTAGCAACAGCAGCAGCAGCAGCAGCAGCGACAATGACAGCCAGCTTGTAAACGAACTTAACGACTTTCTGTGCGTGTGCGTGTGTGTCTGTCACTCAAATTAAGCGTTTTATGGCGGCGCACGCGGCGTATGCGCAATGTGAGCACACGCTAAGCGCAGCGCGTGCGAAAAGTTAAGCGCATTCTTTGCCCTTTGCCTGCTTTCATTCTTTCAGTTCTTTTTTAAGAACTGGCAGCTGGTATGCCGTAAGCGAAATACATCCTCGTTTTAATTGAATTTCATCTAATGTCCTGTGCGGGGCGCTGAATGGGTTGGCAGCTGCTCGACTCAGGTTAACAAGCGCCTCGGCTGGCTGCCGCTGTGCAAAACTTTATGCCACATTCTCCAACTACAGTTGTGAGTGCTGATGTTGCTGTTGCTGTTGCTGCTACTGCTGCTGCTGTTGCTGCTGATGCTGATGCTGCTGCTGCCATGTGTCCTTTGCCTTTGTGCATGTCACGTTGGCTGGCAAAATTTTTATGAACTGCGTGCAGCAGCAACAACAGCAGCAGCAACAACGGCAGCAGCAACAGTAACAACTCCACTGATTCCCAAAGCAGGCAACGCCATTGGCTGCTGTCTTAACAGCAACGAGGACAACAAGGACAACGAGGCTGAGTCTGAGGCTGTGTCTGATGAAATCTACGGGCTCTACGGGTAGTTGTTGCTTGTAAATTCCGCAGCTCTATTTGTTGCCAGCATCGTTCTCGTTGCCGTTCTCGTCGCCGTTGTCGTTGTCGCTGCTGATATCATCGTGTCAGGGATTTCTAGCAAAATTTAATAAAAACTTTATGTCGCTTAAAAGAATGTTTATGGAAATTTTTCACTTAAACTTGCGCAAAGTAATAAATGTAAACAGAATTCCTGAAAAGGTGCGACAACAAAATTCAAACTGAGAGCAACAGCAACGGCACAACAGCAACAAGCTGCACACTAACTTGCTGCTGCTGTTGTTGCTGCTGTTGTTGGTGGTGGTGGCGCCGCAGCGAGAGTCAACAGTGCGGTTAATAAATATGCGCACCAGGGCAGACATTTTACCGCTGGCAAAGAAAGCATTGCATGCGACTAGGCGTCCCCCACTCACTCCCCCTCTATCTCTCGCCTGTTGCTGCTGGCTTAGATACAACAAGCAGTCAGATAGATTGAGATACATGCGCCGCACAGATATGGCAGGCAGGCAGGCAGGCAACACTTGTGCTCTCTCTCTCTCGCTCTCTCTCTATCTCTGTGTGCAAATGAGATTGTATATTACAATAAAATGGAGTGAAGTACAAATTAGAAAACTTGCAAATAAATTTAAAAGCACAAAATGAAAACAGAACAACAACAGCAACTGGAATAAATAACAAAAAAAGGAACGAAAAGTAAAGGCAGCTCATAGAGCAAAGCAAATGGCAAACAAAACACATTCAAGCGGCGGCATTAGATAGAGCGGGCGCTGGGAGCTGCGAGCTACAAAAAAATAGCAAAACTTTTGCAACTTAAGCGAGTTTTTTGTTGTTGTTGTTGCTGTGGCAGCAGAGACAAAGCGGGTCGCTGAAGTGCAACAACAATAAAAATTGAGTAAAATGGCAAATGGCAGCTGTAGCAGCGGCTCCAGCCCCAACACCACGCCTCAATACGCCCCCAGCAGCCCCACAACAGCAGCGGCAGCGGCAACAGCAGCAGCAGCAGCAGCAGCAGCAGCATAAGTAAATCCAAACAATTTATTGTTGTACTTTTAACATTCTTCTCATGCGCATTGTTGTTGTTGCTGTTGTTGCCTGCCACCATTGAAGCAAACATAAGCGACTTTTCAATGAGTTTGGAAAGTTATTGAAACATAAATTATATCGCACGGCGCACGCACGCCAAACGCAGAGACCCAGAGACCCGGTGCCAACAACCACAAGCAAGCCCACAAAATACGCCCGAAAGCAGCAGCAGCAACAACAACAGCAACACCAACAAGAAAAACAACAAATATAACACCCCTTTATGACTGCCAGGCATTTAGGGGCGAGGGCTGGGGCTGGGGCTGGGGCTGGGACTGAGGCTGCTATTTGGGCTGGGGGCAGTTGGTGCTGCTTTCTGGGGGGCATTTGCCACCTCACGCATTTTTGTGCATGGCAATTAAGTTAAATTTTTCTTTCTCTTGTTAATGTTTTCACATGCCCTTACCAAAAAAGGTCAAGGCCTAACGCATTACTCATGCAGCTTGCAACGCAGTTGAAAGTTTCTCTGAAATAGCTGTCAGCGAGCATAAAGAAAAGATGTGAATATTATTGTGCTCTGGCAAGCGGTTCAACGTGGCATAGTGCTTAAGCCATAAATTAGAATTTAATATAATTGTGTATGAAAGGAGGCGAGAAAGAAGCTATTTGAGGTGCGTAGTCTGTAGGGCATGTTATATTGTACACGCAGAAGTATGCAAATTTGTAAGTAAGCTCCAATTGGCGGGTGGTGCTACTGGGCATAAGTAAAGTGGACCAGATTGTTGAAGTAATTAATCTAGGATAGAGCTGCAACTCGCGACTCCTTCTCCCTGATCTTGTAGCAAAAAATAAAACGACCGACCGGCCGGCTCGAGTTTCAAAATCAAAGTGAAGTTATTGCTATATACACGGAGAACATGTTGAGAGTGCGCTAGCATGCTTGCTCTTACAACTTCATTCTTTCATCGCTCTCTGTCACTGCTCTGATATACAAAACAGTAATTCAAATGCCTGAACAGAGATCATATAGAAGAACTAAAGCAACTCTAAGACTATGTGCGTACATATATAGATATATATAGTTTCAAAAGCTGTAGACATGCATACCATTCTCAAATGGCTTTAGCTTTGCGCGAGTAACAAGGCGAAGAAAAAGCAGTATTCGACAGCGTGGTTTGCTGTTGACAGAACTATCAGGTTCTATCAAATAGCTGTAGACAAGTTGACAAGACAAGTTGCTCACGTATGAGTGTGGACAAATACACATACTTCTGTAAAATGAACAAAGTTTTCTATACTATATTTCTGAGTGCAATATAGATATCAGCAATACAGAACTTCAAGGTATTTTCTATCTTCAAACTATCATTTATCTATCAATTACAGTATGTATAGTAAATTATTCCATATCCACCAACATTTCACATCTTCTTCTTCACTCATTTACCAAAAATCTTTACAGAATCTCATCACACCGCTATTACTTTCCACATAGAGTATTCCCAGCTTCAGTTATGCCCACAACATTCACCTCTTTATCGTTGTTGTTGCCGCTGTTTGCCGTTGTGTTCGCTTTTTCTCTTCTTTTTTTTTTGTTTCTTACACGCGCCAAAAATTGTATTTTTATTTATTCGCTGGACGCTGAGCGCATGTTTTATATATGTGTATGTATATAAATTTACCTGGATCTGTATCGAGACGGCGATATAATTCAAAGCAACATTTGCTGCACAATGCTGCACATAAATTTAACGGGTCTTAGATAAGAAGTGCTTGTCGAAGAGTAAACACAACACGAAACACTTTGAAAACCATTAACTGTTTAGAATCTATAAACATTTACACACTCAACTGAGACTAGGGCTCTATGTGTGTGTGTGTGTGCGCGCGCGCGTGTGTGTGTGTGTGTGTGTGCGGCTGGTGTGTTTTACATAATGTTCAGAATGCTGATGGTAAGGTTAAAAGTCATAAATAGATTTGTTGAAATGGCACGAAAAGGATTTTTAGACATAAGCTAAAAGAGTTGTATGTAGAAGGAAGTTTAAATTGAGGAAGCTTTAGGAATCTTAAAGCTGAAATTAATTAGAAGCTTTTCAAATTAATTGATTGCTGAACAGCATTTGATTAATTTGTTATGGAAATAAGATTCGATGAATGTATATGCAATTAATAGAGTTTTTGAGTGCTTTTAGAGCTTTGAGCTGAGTATGAGTTTGATTTGGCTGACTTGTTCCTAAATGAACTGACTTTTAGGCAGTTTTTGATTATTTTTTTTTATAGTAATAAGAATTGATACACGTGATATGCAAAAGTCAAATGTGTGAGCTTATTGAGTTTAATATGAATATTCAGTAAGTTAAAGTTCTTAGCGCAAATAGAAGAGAACTTCAGCAGTTTCTAGTTAAGCTTCGGGTATGATCTGATATCTATCAAAAGCTTAAACTTTGGATTGAACCAAAATTAAGATTGAGTCATTTTCTAATCTAATTGACCATTGGAAGAGAGCGTTTTCTTAAGCTTAGAGTACGATATTTCAAAACTTGTTACATTCAATTAATTCGATATTAAGCTAGTGTCATTACAAAATCTCCTTTAAATACAAATAATTGTAAAATATGTAAATAAATATTTATTTGCTTGGTATGCAAATAGAAATTTTAATATCTTTAGCAAGCTTCAATTGCTTTTATAGCTACTCTCAGCTATTTCTCGCTCAGTATATGGAGAATTTGAGAATCCTTGTCTTTGTCAGAGCGAAGCAATTCGAAATGCCTTTGCAATTGGCTAACGCATATCTCGAACATGCATAATTGCAATATTCAGGATTTACTTTCGCCTTTGGCCACCCGCTTATCAGCATCAGAATGCTTTTGATTAAAACGCTTAAGCTAAGCTGCCATTAGGATAAGTTTCGTTTCCATTTACATGCGCTGAGCACTTTAATGTTATTTATGTGCCTTTTGTTTGTGTGCGATGTGCCAGAAGGTTTCTGGTACTCATCACGGGGCCTGGCGTGGCATGGCATGGCATTTGGGTTGTTTCCCTTGCGACGCTCTCTGCCCTTGGCCGGCTGTCAGCTTCAAATCACTCATTACACTTACCACAGCAATCCAAAAACGTGGCCATAATTAACTCAATTTAATCGGCCCCAGACCCACGTCCACACGACGCTTTAGTGGCTCACTTGTGTTTGTCATGCGGCCCTTTATGTGTGACTACAACCTCTGGATGCTGCTGCTGCTGTTGCTGTTGCTGCTGTTGCTGTTGCTGCTGCCTACTGGCTTGACCACTCGACGGCCTGGTCAACGGCTGTTTTGGCAACGCCGCTTTGCCCTTTTCATGTTAATTTGCAGCACAATGCCAAATGGGTTTATATATATATATATATATATATACATATTTTTTTTTTGTTTTTTTTTTCTTGCTGTTTTTCTCACACCCTCTATCAGCGCAGCGCAAGTGCATATGTTATGTGACCATGTGCTTGTGTGCGTGTGTGTGTGTGTGTGCGAGTGTGTGTAGCAATTTTTCATCATTAATTATGGCGTTGGCTGTGGCAAACATCAGTCAGCCGCACCAGCAGTAACAAACGAAGCCAAAGACCATTAGGACGTTTGCTCCACAACACCCGTCCCCTCCCTCCTATTCATTGCCTGCTGCCCCCCTCTGTCAGCTGCGTTTGCGTTGCCCAGGGATTGCCTTGCTCTTGTTTGTTGCCGCTGTTGTTGAGATGTCAGTCGCACACTCGGATGTTGTCAACTCGTCTGTGTATGTGTGTGTGTACTCTCATCTGAGCATTACAAGCGGCAATAGCAACCCACCCACACCTTCTCGACCTCCCCCCTTTCTGGCCCCTTCTAGCTGTCCCTGGTCACCCGTGTGCTACCATCAGCTCGCACCATTGTTGTTACTGTTGATTATTTCATGCGCTTTCTGCGCGTTTTTATGCGCATTTTATGTTTTGTATTTTTGCCGTTCTTCAACATGAGTTTTATAAAGAAAGCCCAACCGAAAAAAAAAAAAAAAAAAAAAAGAAAGTAAAATACTCGTATGCCCAGCGCATTCGCTTTTTATGTCTTTCAGTCAGGGGCATATTACTTTTGTATACAGCTACAGCATCAGCTGTTGCCATATAAAACTAAACTTCTTAATTAGCCATGGAAATTATGAGTCAGGCAAAACGAAAATTTTAACAAATTGAGACATTAAGTAAACAAGTTTAGGAATACACAAGAATACATTTTTAAAATTGCTTAAGAAAATTATAGATTTTGTGTATTAAAAATGATCTTTACTAAGGAAATTGTTGCAATACATAGAATGTTTTTATCGGGACAGCTTTGTATACATTTTTTAATATCCTGATCGAATCTCTGTTCCAAATATATGATTTCAAAACATATGAAGAATTTTCAAAAACCTATAAAGACTTTAATAGCTCAGTTTACAAATCTGATCTGAGCTATGAGCCTTCTGTTTGGTTTGTAATTCTTATTTTGATATTCAAAGATTGATGATATAGTTCGCATCAACTTTCTAATTCAGATATAAGATATTCTGATATTCATAGCTGATATTCATGATGAATGAGTGTAGTCAAATATATTTAATTATAAATATATCGTGCCAACCTCCCTTCAATTGCAGAGCATTTGCTTAGTCGCTCACGCTCACTTTTGCTTGCATGCTACTTGTTATATATATACTTTTTACGAGTTCTCACTCCATTGTAATTGCTCTGCCGCAGCACTTTTACATAATAATAATAATAAAATGAATTATAAAATAAAGTTACCTTTTCGTTGTGGGCCAACTAAATGATATGCCCCACTGCCGAAGTTGGCCAACAACGAAATATATATATATATATAAAGAAAAGAGAAGAATTTAATGTCTGCGTCGCGTCACAAAAGAAGGCAACACTCAAAATTGACATTAGCAGCAGGCATACGAACCATAAAAACATAACAAATGGGCGCCATAATGTGTGTCCTTAAACTGTCACTAAATCGATAAATTTTCATAATGGCCGGGCCATTTAAATATTTAGCCAGGCAGAAGAGCTGCCAGTGCGACTCAGACTCAGACACAGGCACTGGCGCAGGCACAGGCACAGGCGCAACCCCTTGTGCTGCAAGTAAAACCAATGGCCGCCTTTCTTTTTCGCTGGATTAATCAAATTACCAACGACCCGCATAGATAGCCGAAGCAGGACTCCAGGAGCTGGGGCCGTGCTGCCATATCAACGCAAGGGCACGCACCAGCGCCAAACCAAAAAGCCCGCCTTCTGGGGCAAGCGAGAGAGTGAGTGTGAGAGAGAGAGAGAGAGAGAGAGAGCGCGGTTCTTAAGCAGCGACGAGAACGCATCCAACTTGAAGGCGGTTACCCGACTTTGGTCTTTGGTGGATGTCCATGTGGCAGGGGATGAGTGGGCAGAGGTGGGCTGTGGGCTCGTTTTGAGTAGCTCAACTGCCAGAGCAGCTTGGCACTCACGCAGGCCCAGTTAAGTGTGCGTGTTCAAGGATGCATTTTGGTGTGCCCAGGAAAGCGACAACGACAAGCGACGACGACGACAACGAAACAAGACAAAGGCATAAAAACGTGCAAAATGGGCGTGTGTAGGCGTAGGCTTATAAAGTGCGAGCACGGCACCAAGGCAGGAAGCCACTTGTGAAAGTTTCATGCACGCGGCCCCACTTCACACGACAGCAGCTGCAGTAGCAGCAGCAGCAGAGGCAGCGGCTGAGACGAGGTCAGCAGAAAAAAACAAAAAAAAAAAAAAAACAGTGAAGAAAAAAAAACAAAACACGATAGGAAGCACCACAAAAGCATCGTCGAGTCGCCAGGACCAGCGTCTTGGGCCCTGTCGAGCAAGCTGCAAGTGCTTGTTAGTGCGGGATTGACGTTGACTGTAGCCAAAGCTTAGAAGTGCCTCAGTTCGGCCCAGACCCAGACCAAGCCAGTCAGTCAGCCACCCACTCAGTCAGTCTACCTCTCTCTCTCTCTCCCTCCCTCTCCCTCACACACACTCTCTAGCTCACTCTCTCGCGTTCGTCTTGAGTTGCATTCCTTTGCAATTGTTTGGGCGCTTTTGTTTTGTTCTGAATTTTTACACGAAAAAGTCATTTGAATATGCGTCCTCGTCGTCATCCTGGCACCTACTATGCCTTGCCTGCCTGCTTCTCCCTCCCAGCCAGTAGCAGCGCCCCACTCTCTCTCTCTCTCTGTCTCTCTGCCTCTCTCTTTTTCTCAGTGGATTGAAAGTTTTGTTAGCCGTCAGCTACTTTGCTCGTCGTGCTGCCTGCCTGCCTGCCTGCCGTCGTGCCGTCGTGTTTGTAGCTGCCATTTCCAAGTTTTTAGTTAAGGTTGAGGGCATGACTTGCGGCTGCCATTAATGTTCTCCGTGCAGCCTTGACAGGCGACTGCTGCAACAAATGGCGACAATAAACAGTACATTGTACATAAAACACTCTTGTGCACTCATCAATGCGAGCGACCGTCATTTGTTGCTGCTCGCCTCTCTTTGCAACTCTCATTGATTGCCAGAGTTCTGCTGTGTGCTCAAATTGATTTGAAAGAACTTTGACTAAGATTGAAGATAGTAGCTTGCCAGACTATGAATAAAGCTAAGCTTACAAAGAGTCAGCAGACTTTGCTCTGGAGTAACCACCATCCCAAGATCAAAATCCAAATATAGACGCAAATATTGTTGCTTAAACTCTACTTACAGATATGCTTAAGCATGCATGGCATATCTGGAAGCATACAATGCTATCATCTAGTTAAGAGTCCCTTGGGACGTTTTTCGGGGACTAATCTACTATCAGTATGGTAAATGTGCTTACCGTGCGCAGTCTTTAAGGGTCACACATTATCATGCTAACTGGACATATGTATGTGTGTGCTCAGTTTTTGCCTGGCAGCTACGTAAGCATTAACTAGTTGAGTCCTGACAGTGTTTGCTTTTTTTTTTGGTGTGAGTTGAACTGGTTGCTGGCGTTTATCTCAAGTTTTGTGGATGCCGTTGGCTGGTTTAGTTTGGCAACATATTCAACTGACAGCAGAGAGAAATGCGGCACGGTTAGAGGACGCCTCTTGGCAACACCTCAACTGAACTTTGACCGTTTGGTAACTCATTTAGTTAGATTATTTACGGTAATCCAAGACGCTGCCAGAGACAGGATCCAACTGCACACACCCGCACACACATGATGATGGCGACTTGGCCGGCTTGGCTCTCGGCCTCTGGATGAAGCAGCAATAGCAAACAACCAGCCCATAGGCTAAATACATGCAAGTTGTTTTGCTAAATTGTGCGTAAGCCAGCAATAGCAACAACAGCAGCAGCAACAACAACAATAGCAATAACAACAGCAACAACAATAACGCAAACAACAACTGTAACAGCAACAAGGATCTGCGACTAGGAAACTTTCTCAAGCTCTGCAAGGCAATTCAAATAAGACTTTTATGTTGCTTCCTTGCAACACTGCTGCTGCTGCTGCTGATGATGCTGCGGCGGTGGCGCCTCTTCAACTCGTCTCGTAGCTGCTACGTGTTTGCGGCGTGTGTGTTACATGATTGCCACGCCCACACGCCTGCCCTTCTGCACTCCTGTAGCTGCTGCTGCTGCTGTTGCTGCTGCTTACCTTGGCAGCTTGTGCGTGCGCTCATTAGCATTCTGAAACGGCTTTATAAAATTCAACAAGCAACAATCCAAACGAACCAACAACAACAGCAACAACGACAACAGCAAACCAAACCAAACCAAACTGAACCATATACAGCATCAACATCAGCATCAGCTATGGCCCTGCTCTCTCTTGGCTTGCCCTAACCCACTCAGACCCAGCCTTTTCCTTTCCCTCTGCCTCAGCCTTTTGCCTCCCTCTTTCTCTCGCAGTCTCAGTTTAAGGCTCAGCTGTATCACCCGCTACAGCGAGCCCCGCCGGCACCTGCCCAACTCTGGCTGCATGTTTTTAGATCCTCTAGTCTGCATGTCTCTGTTTGTTGTACTAAATGTTCTGTAAAAATACTTAAAGGGTTGTTTTAGCCTGCGCTTGACTAGGATTTCTTGAACTTTTTGGATTTTTAAGAAACTTTTAAGCTGCAGGTGCTGGCTTGCAGACTGCAGTATACTTATTAGTTATAAATTCTTTTCGGCAAACGTTCGCTTTCTAAAATTTTGAAGCAAAGCTTAATAATTATCACATGAACTTAGATTAAGAAGCTTTGGGAACTTTCAAGGATCTTGAAAGCAGCTGTTAGTTTGAATACGGGAGATAAATATCTGATTAACTATAACTAAAGATTATTGCTTTCTGTCGGAGAAAGCCTTACTTCCAGTTGACATATAGTTTCCGATAGCAGTTCTAGTTTCTTGGGTTTTAAGCTTTATGAAATATATCAGAATTGAGTGTTGGTATCACATGAAGCTTTGGAAGGAGCTTTAAAGTTGCTTCACTGCTCAGAGCTTTTAAGCTCAATTAAATATATATAAAACTAGAACAATCTAAAGAGACGCACTCAAATGATATTGAAAAAATAAATAAGAAGGCATTAGCAAGTCAGAACTTAAGCTTCTAGCATAGAAAGTTTAAATCAAACGCTTTAAAAATTACACAAAAACATCTTTGATTAGAAAAATTAAGACAAGCAAATATTAAATAATATAATATATTTAAAATATAAACACATTCCAATTGAGAGAACGTGGCAGTGAAAGTTGAGCATTCTCTTAATCGAACTATAAGCTTTTAGAGGCCTTCACGTCTACCATCTTTATTAGTTTAAGTAATAGCTAAATGAACTTAATGCTCATTAAAGCTTACAATTTGAGTTTCCAAAACTCCAAAGCTGAACTCTTTTCAAACTAAAAGCTCAAATGCTTTGCACCTCTCATAGAGGGTATCTCTCAACTCTAGCTGCTTAGGTATTTGTTGTTATTTTGCTTTTTATTGCGCACAAAACTCACTCACTAACACAGATAGGGAGAGAGTGAGTGTGTGAGAGAGAGAGAGAGAGAGAGAGAGAGAGAGAGCAAGAGAGATACCCACATGCACATCCTTATTCTGTTGTTATCCTGGCGCTGTCTGTCGCTGGCTGTTTGTTTTTGTTTTTGTATAATTTTTTTTTTTCATTTTTCGTGCCTCTCGCTTGCTGCCTTGCCTCGAGTTGCATAAATTGAATCTGAATTTGTGAGTAAATTGCACACAGGAGACACATTATTTTTGAGTTTTGCCTTTTAAATTTGTGGCTTTTCACTTTGTGAGAGACAATAGGCGTGCGAGCGAGACAGCGACAGCAAGAGAGTGCGGTGAGTGAGTGTGAGTGAGAGAGAGAGAGCGAACGAGCGAACGAACGAAGCTATGTCTGTGCCCATGTAAGTGCAGCAGGCATTGCAACAGTCTCTGGGCTTCAACTTTGTGTCACTTTCCGTTTGGCAATTTTTGTGTGTGTGACCCACTTGAGTGGTGAAGACACGCCTACCATGGCCCGAACGGTCTCTCGGCCACGCCCACAATTTAAATCAATATTAATAGCGTAGGCCTCTTTTTCCGCAAAATGCATTTGCACAAATTGCTCGACTATAAATACCAGCAGAAATGTTTATTTAATATGTGCCAGGCGCTGCCGAGTACGTACGCCCACCTAACTACACCCTACCCACCTACATATGTATATACACATATACAATATATATATGTATATATATGCACTATAACTAAACCCCTTTTTCCAGTTCGTAGTTCAAGCTTAGATGCAATGCAATCCGATTCTCTCACTGTCTGTGTGTTTGTGTGTGTGTGTGTGTGTGTGTGTGTGTGTGTGTGTGTGTGTGTGTGTGTGTGTGTGTGTGTGTGTGTGTGTGTGTGTGTGTGTGTGTGGCAAGCTTTTCCATATGCAAATTGTTTTTATAAATTTGCAACAAGCTCTCATTGTTATTGTTATTGCTGCTGCTGTTGTTGTTGCATAGCAATTTGTGTATAAAGTTGGTGCAATAAAAAGCCAAGTGGACAAGGAGCAGCTGTAGCTGGCCATTGGTTCCGGTTACTGCGAAGAGTGGTATAATCAAAACCGTAACAATCGCCACAATTGCAATAGAATCGTCGTTAATTACTGTCTGTGCTTGCGGTTCAAGCCAACGCTCTGCCTCTCGCTCTTCTCTCATACTAACAACCAGCTGGATTTGATGTGTGTGTGAGAGTGTATGTGAGTGAGTGTGTGTGTGTGTGTGTGTGTGTGTGTGTGTGTGTCTGTGCAGCGCCTAAAAGAGCAAGACAAATACGAACGCTGTGGCTGCTGTGTGTCTGGCAAAGAAGTTGGAGCTGAGTCTGGAGTCTGGAGCAGCATCGTTAAGCGTCGCTGCCAAGTGGCAAAACTCAAATAAACATAAACGTGCACACACATACACAGAGCGAGAGAGACAGAGACAGAATGATAGAGAGGGACAGAGAGAGAGAGAGAGGGGGAGAGAGTGAGCGGTTGGGGCTGCTGTGGCACAGCCAAAATCTGTGAGCTTGGTTTGTTGTCTTTGGCTGCTGCTGTGTGGGCATGGGAGACTCATTAAAATGCAGTGCGAGATAATAAGCATTTTAATTAAATATTTAACAAGAATAAGTTTATCACAACACGAAACGAGGGGAGTGTATGTATATATATATATAAATACATATACATGTATGTGTATTCCTCTTCCCATCTCCATCTCTCCCTCTCTCTCTCGCTCTCTCTTTCTCTGTGTAATGGCTTGTAAGCGTCTGTCAGGTCGAGCATTAGCGGCAGGGCAAAACGCTCGATTCGGCTGGCATTTGGCTTGGGCACAAGTCGACGTTGACTTCTACTTGCCTAGCCAATATTTTGATGTAATTTGAGCTTCTAATTGGCGCACGTGCTGGCACGGTTAACGTTGTCGGCCAGGTTTGAGTTCAGGTTTATCGAGCTGCTTGTCAAATATTTAAGCAACTTGTCTAACCGTGTTGATATTTACTTTCATCTCTCACTCGCACTCACTCTATCTCTTTCTCTATTTGCAGGGGCTTTGGCTTTGTCACATTCAGCGATCCAAATAGCGTAGATAAGGTACTCACCCAAGGCACACACGAGCTGGATGGCAAAAAGGTAAATCTCTACAAACACACACACACACACACACACACAGACATACATAAACATCTATATATAGTATATATCTACAAAAAAGGATAAGAAAAACTACCCGCCAATCCGTAACTCGAACCCAACTCATGACGTCGGCAAACAAAAAACTTCACCAGCTATGCAAAATATTTGCACAAAGCAACTCTCGCGCGCGCGTTCGCTTCATAAATTGCCTCCCATCTCTGTCTCTCCCCTCTCCGCTCTCTCCGTCTCTCTCTATTGACAGCAATTAGAAACTCAAAGCAATGACAGGCAACTAACAAAAACAGCAAATCACAAAAGTTAAAAAACATGCAAAAAAAAAAGACAAGAAAAGAAAAAAAATGAAATAAAAAGCCAAAAACAACACGCTGAAGAAGCAGCAGCAGAAAGAAAACAATAACCTGTCTATGAAAAGCGCAGATTTTTGTAAAAGCCAAACAATTTTTAATTACGTCAGGTGCTGCCCAGGCATTGGCATCGGTGCGAGCTGCTTTTGCCGCTGCCACTACACTTTGTCATTACTGTTTCTCATTTCCTACGTAAATATGAGCATTAAAAAAATATTAAATATTTTCAAATATTAAAGACAGCCTAAAATCCTAAAAAAAATAATGGTCTGTATAGAAATTCTTTTCTTAGAATTGATACAAAAGACAATAAAATGTTTTTGTAAATAAATAGTCTGGCTAACGAAGACGAAAAATGAGAATAAACTTCACAATTGATATTGATGAAATATAAAAGGTGAAAGACGAACGAAGTTATTTGTTCGCATTGTTCGTCAAAAAAATTCCATAAAAAAAATTATTTTTCTTTACTATTTTAAGACAGAGAGCAATGCAAGAAAAGAAATACTTATTTTTCTGAATATGTTGATATCTTGACTTGAAAGTGCTTCTTCTATACCATTGCTCAACTTCTGATCAACACTTTGGATAAAAGAGTTTATTGTTTTAATTTTTAGCTATGTGTCTAGACATAGCTAGCTAGACACACAACACCATGAGCTTGGTCAACGTGTCATAAGTTTTTACCAAGCTATGGGCATGTTAAGACTAGATATTTCCAGATATTTATAGGATATTTGTCTAACCAATACAAATCAAATATGGGTTTTTAGTCAATGTTTTATCAAAAGAAAATAAAAAAAAAAAAAACAGTTTTGCCTATTAAGATCGAATACTGCTTTAAAAAAATATAATATAAATATATGAATACATTGCGTCTTCATTAAATATATATTCACATTGGCTGACAAAGGTTTGTAACACAAGACTTAAGTTTTAACATTAGTACAAAAATTATTCAGTTTCTTTCTTGTTAATTGAAATGCAGAAAGTAAACTAAATGAAAATGTTAACTGAGTTGAAAATCAATTAAACTTTGCAAAAGTCTTGAGTTCAGAAGAACAGAAGGCACCAAGTGGACGACCAAGATTAACTTACATACAAAATACATACTTGTATGTGTGTTAATGTATGCACGAGTATGTATGTATAGACATGTACACATGATATATATATATATATATATATGTATAGAACCAGTTCAATCCACACTTAACTCTGTAACCCGTTTCGATTTATGTCATTGATCAGTTCGGTTTGATTAGCATTTGGCATTGGTGAAGACAGGAATTGGTGTTTGAAGGCAGCTCATGTTACGCATACGCCGCATTGGCATTAGCTTAATTAGCTGCAGTGTGCACGTGTGTGTGTGTGTGTGTGTGTGAGTGAATGAGTGTGTGTCTATGTGTGTGTGGCTGCGTTGGTCATTCTTTTATGGCAACACAGCTGGCCAACTGTAAATAAAATGCGCAGCCATCATTTATATGGATATGTATTTCACTTTTCTATTTTATTTTATTTTTTTTTTTATTTTTCAAACCAACTGCAACACACACACACACACACACACACACATGAGTGTGCGTGTGTGTGTGTGTGTGTATAGCTCAGTCGTGCAGTGTTTCGTGTTTCCGTTTGGCTGCACAACACACACAGCGCACGGAAAACTGAAAACGATGCGAATTCATTTCATTTCATTTCGTTACGCTTTTTCGGTCTGATGTATTTTCCAAAAAGTCGACGTCGACGTTTGCCACTCAGCGCTGATTAGTTTTAATTTTAATCTAAAAATCAATTTCCCGCCGGGCGGGCGCCCCCGCCCACAACAAATGTTGCTGTTGTTGTCGTTGCTGTTGCTGTTGCTGTTGTTGTTTTTCGTGCTGCACACAGGAAATCAACACGGCAAACTGCCGTCCTGTCACCATTTGCTGCTGTCCTGTGACAATTTTTGTGCGAATTATTATCGCCAGAGGATATTGCGTTGCTTTCACTGCCAAGTCACACGCTCTCCCTCTCTCCCTCTGTTCCTCTCTCTCATTTGCTTTGTCTTCCACTCATTGCAGTTATCTTTGCCAATATCTCTTCATTTTATTTGCCATTTTATTTGTGGCATTGGCTTAAGTTAGCCCAGCACTTGCAGCTAAATGCAGCGCAAAGTCACTTCAAAAAGATTTACCACGACGAAGGGGAGGGGAGGGGCCAGAGGAGGAGGGTATAGGGTGGAGATGGCCACAGAGCCAGGCTACCCTCGGCTCGACGCTGTCCCCTTCATGGTTTACCGTTGCTGGCTGTCAGTAAGAATGCTGTCAGTGCGGCCAAAATGAGAACCAGCAAAGCACTTAAAATTGAATTTTTATGATTTTTAATTATTTTTAATGACGCTGCTTATTGAAGCAGTCGGCCGGGACGGAGGAGATATGCGGGCGTATGCGGCGTAGGAGCAGCTACTCTGGACGCGCAATTTGTTATGCGTTAATTCGTGCGTGCTCAGCTTTCAAGTTGAGCATTGCCACAGACCAGCATGACACCAACCGCACCGCACCGCACCGCACCGCCTGGCCCCCCCACCCCTCCCTCCTTGACTCCCCTAGGAGTAATTCCTGCTTAATGCGCAATGCAGGCTTATGCAAGATTTATGCTTGGCTATTAATATGAAGAGTTGCTCGAAATGCTTTTTCATTTAAATGTCATTAAGCATACGATTTCCTCACACTCTCACTACGCACACTCCAGCTCTAGCCCTCTCACTTACTCATTCTCTCTCTTTCTCACTCTTTCTGCTTGCAGGTGGACCCGAAAGTAGCTTTTCCGCGACGTGCACATCCCAAGGTAAGTACACACCGAAATATTACCAAGAAAAAAAAAACAAAATTCTCTCTCTCTCTATATATATAATATTTTTGTGCGAATGCTTGAGCACTTGAGTTTTTGGCGGGCGGGCGGGCGTGTGCCGCATCCTGGTCTGGGCAAAGGATGTGTCATAAGTAGCAGCAAATGGCAGATGAAATTAAAAACGGAAGATGCCAGCTACAGTAACAACAACAACAACATTAAATACCCCCAAAAAAAAATACTGGCAGGCAGATAACTTTGTGGCTGACAGGCAGCTTCAACTCCATCTACGCCCACGCTCAGCGCTGTGCCCCACTCCATCCGGCCCATCAGCTTCAGTTGTTTCTATGCCAGCAAAGTGATGATGACAACAAAATTTCGACAGCATTGGCTGTGCGTGCGTGTGTGTGTGTGTGTGTGGGTGCTTGCGCCCGTTTAGGACGTTCTCCTGCCACTCGCTGCTCTTGCTGCTGCCACCATCTCTATCTTTATCTGTGCCCCTGCCACTGTCACAGTTGCTGCCTACTAAATGCCACACGCACATTTCGCTGCCTGCCACTGCGCTCGGTTAGACAGAGTTACAAATGTGTGCCCATCTATGTAGCGGCTTCATTTTTTCTGCCTTTCTGCCCGGCTGCTGCCGCCTTCACGAAAAATACTCTAAGCTCCAGAAGGAGTTAGGCGTGTCGAGCGCTGCATATGACGCGTAACGTGTTTGTACCTCTGGGAATATGCTAGAGCCTTGCTGAAAAATACACACTTTTTATAGGTTTTATAAGTTTTGAGTGAAAATAGGAGGATGTTGAATGGGGAGTGTAAGGAGATATGTGAAGGTCAGGGGCATAACTGAAGGTGAGACTGCGAGCTGAGCTAGAATTCAGAGAGTTGAGCAAATCTCATGTTGAAATATTTAAAAAAAAATTAATTATTTATGAAAATAAAAGCTAATAACGTAATTTGAAATATTACATATTCGTAAATGGAAGTTAAGAAGAAGAATAAGATAGATAAGTATAGATAGCTAAGAAACGAGATCTCTATTATGAGCTTAAGTGAAAAGGTGCTTATGATCTCTTTCTTAAGATGAAAGGAATTTGGTATGATAACTTTAACAACTTCTTCTTCAGGCTAAGCATCTCTCAGCAACTCTTTGTTTAGTATAGAAGAGATCATAAAAAACTGTTTTCACCTTAAGGAAAGTATCGCTTCCATAACTTCTTCTTCAGCATTAGCATCCATTCGCGCAACTATTTATCAAGAGCCAAACATAGCTACAAATATTTAAAAATTTATTTGATCTAAGTTTTAAGCTTTGCAAATCGAATGTAGCCTCTCTTTTTCCAACATCTTTATACAATATTTCTAAAGTTTTCGCAGCTGAAAGGATTCCGTAAGCTTAACAAGTGCTTAGAACAAAACTCAACATATCTTAAGCTACTAAACTGTTGACAAGTTTCACATGGGAGAACGTATTTACCCAACTCTGAGGCGTAAAAGTTAAGCTCACATAAAGGATTAATTGCTCAGGCCATTGTTTGTTTAGGCTCCACACAAAGTTTGGTTCCAATAATAACCTTTGCTGAAAACATAATTCGCTTTGTTGCAGCTTAGCTGTTATTATTCTAAGGGTATTTTCTAAGGCGGCTTTGCTAGAGTTTTTCGATTTTGCCACAGCGATTCTGCGACTAACCGCAAAGCACACCATAATACGCACCCAAAACGTCACACATACACATACACACACACACACACACACATAGACAAAAAGAGGCACACGCAAACGCTTACCAAGTGCGAAAGCCTTGAGCAGAGCAGGACGCACCCGTAGGCAGCGCCCGCTTAGTGCCCCTCTCTCACTCTCTCTCCTAGTCGCTGTCTCACTCTCACACTCCTGGAGGGCTCGTTGGCAGCGCTTTGCTTATCAACACGCAGCTGATTTCCGTTGCTATTCCTGCGGCGCGTGTTGCCATTGCCATTTGCCCGCGTCCTGCCACGCCTCCCGACGCACTCGCGCCGCCTTTGGCTGTCGCTGTGGCAGCGCCAGCACCCAACAATTATTTACGTAATGTTATTATTATAATATTTTTTTAAACGCATTCTCACTGGA
This sequence comes from Drosophila anceps, assembly GCA_035045945.1. NCBI lineage: Eukaryota > Metazoa > Arthropoda > Insecta > Diptera > Drosophilidae > Drosophila > Drosophila anceps. The sequence goes on along the minus strand of JAWNON010000186.1, from coordinate 3,858,487 downwards.
TTTGCGCCATGCCACGCAACGCAACGCAGCCGAGCAGGACGCAGCACAAGGATGCGGTGGCAGGCGACTAGGACAACGACGATGGCTATGCGGCATTTGCAAGTGGCTTTGTGTTCTGCTTTGCTCTGTTCTTTTTTTTCTTTTTTTTTTTGTGTTTTGCTGTTGGGGCGCGCGAAGATCCTCTCGCATATTAAAAGGCGTTTAAAAACATAAATCCAACGTCTAACGGCTGCTTATGAAAATTACGAGAAAAAAGTGAGTGAGTGACGCGAAGGGATGGGGTTGGCCGTAGGAGGAAGTGAAAGAGAAGGGAGAGAGTGAGAGAAAGCGAGGTAGAGCGCAGCTTAGCAGGAGCCAAATGGCAGGCAGTCAGGACAGCTAGGACAGGCAGAACACCCGGAGACAGAACCCAAAGGAGTTTGCTACGCAGGACACCTAACAAAAAAAAAATTGCATGCGACATCAGAAGCGCAAAAAAAGAAGAGATATAATAATATAAAAAAAAAAAATGGAAAAAAATGACGAGAGGACAATTTCTCGCACCGTTTGTCGGCGGCCCAGGCAGAAGGATTGCCCACAAAATGTGGCCCAAAATGTTTGCGGTTGCAGCGAAAGTTAAGAGTTTTTTTTTTTCGCCCATCTTCTTCTTCCCTATTTTTAAAGTAAAGGACCTGGGACTGGGACTGAGCCATATAATGAAATGAAGCATACTAAATGAGCCTGCTAAGTTTTCAGTTGTTAGAGTGAGCGAAAGAGAAAGAGATAGAGGGAGAGAGCGAGAGCGAGAGCGAACATAATGAAATGCGAAAAAATGATGATGATATTTTTGGACCATAAAATGCAGATGAGCCGACTAAGCACAAAAATAGTGTGGAGAGCTGAAGCACATTTCGAGTAGGCCTTGTGTGCAAGGGGTGCGCACACACACACACACAGATACGCACACATATACATAAAAAATATATATATACATATATATATATATATATATATTCATCTAACACATTTTCATATTCAACATATTACACATACGCCGTGTGCGTCGCATCGACAACTCGTCGAGTCGTCGACTCGTTTTCAACGTTTGTGCAAACTTTTGTGAAGTTAATTTCTTTGCTTTTAAGCTCTCAGACTATGAATATGAAATGTGTATTTGTGCAACTTGTGTTTGGCCAATGGGTGCCACCACAAATGCTGTCAACGTGGGGGGGAGTGGGGCAGCGGGCCTGAGACTGGCTTACATATGTCATGTTAAAAAGTTCGCTTTAATGTGCAAAATTTTTGGTGGCCAAAGCCATAAAAGTGCATGGGATAAGTGAAATGGATTTCGCTCGACTGTCCCACATAAGTATGCTATAAAAACTATGCGAACAATAACAGCCAAAGAATGAGACACACAAAAAAACTGAAGAGAGAACTATACGAAACGGAATCTGTACGAGCGACATCGCAGCTCTGAACTTGCTGAGGATTTATGAATGTTTGTAAGTGCCATTGTCATTTACACACACACACACACACACACACACACACACACACACACACACACACACACACACACACACACCAAAGCGCGCGCACACACACACACACACACCAGCGCGCTCACACACACACACACGCACAGCGACACATTCGGCATATGTAGAAACAAATTTTTACTATGCAGCCCTAAAATCTTGAATGCGATTTCAGCGAAGTCTTAATTAAATTTGCAAAAGGGAAATATGTGAAGTGCTTTGTTTGATAGAAATCCTGGTGTACATACATTTATATAGTTTTTATATTTTTAAAGGCATGTTCGAGGCTGCGAGCTGCAGGTGATTGGTTTTGTAATGTTTGAAGCTGGTTTATAGTTTAGTAAATTTATAAGGCAAACTGCTGCTGCTTGAGACATGGGCGAGACTTCATATGATAATTTATTAAAAAAATTGTGTTTTCGGCCTGATGCTAGATAGTTAACTATGCCAGCATAGCAGCTCTGTAACTTAGCTAACACTACGTTCAGACAAATACCTTGAACGCAAATATAAAATTTATGGATTTATTTTTTTAACAAAGTCCAAGCCGCTTCGGCAACTTATCTAGCATAGAATGCAGAGATGTAATAAACTGTATGTTTATGAAAAATAACAAATAGTTGAATATATAAACAAATATCATTGTCCAGAAACTACAATCAAATTGAAAACATATTCAGATAAACAAATGCAAATAATTGTGTAAAGCTAAGACAAATCTGAATTTTATTTAAAATACGTTTTAGCTAATAACATAGATAAACAGCATTTGGTAATCAAACAAAGGGAGAACAAACTATTTTTGCATTGTATGGACTAAACGCATAAACAAAAAAAAATAATTTTAAGGCAGATTCAAAATTAACACATGCAAAACCTTTCGAGAGAATAAAATTTGATACTTAAATAGCATCTAGTTTTGTTGGCCTGCCAATTCAATAGCTCGCTATGCCATATCCATGTCCATTTCTTCATAGACTCAACTATGTGGCGCTCTGACAATTATCGTTTCGCACACCAACATTTTGTCATGCCATTGACAATTATTTAACTATAATATATTAAGCTGTGAGCTGTGTGCTGTGAGTGTAACATTCTTCAAATACAAATTGAGTGCATGTAAAATGATATATTTGAACCCAAACCAAACCAAACTAAACGGACAGTCAAATGGTGGCACGCTGGTAACCGACCACAGACAATGCTACAAAATGATGCCAGCAAAATGTGGAATGTGTTTAAATGCTGGCAAATGGAGCTGTCAAATTATCGATTGTGATGGAATCTGTAAGCCTATTGGGCTTAAAATTCAAAATAGATTACAAAAACATAGGCGAACGAACGTAAAGTTGTGGCCACATAAGTATGCAAGGGCAAAGTATGTATGCAATTAAGGCACAAATCCTGTCAGAGATATAGTGCTTATGTATGTGTCTGCGTGTGTGTGTGTGTGTGTGTTTGTGTGTGTGTGTAAAACAATGCGGCTTCGATTGCATGACCATGTCATAATGAAGCACATTTTGCTCTATGCTGGCCAAATGACAGATATCAGCAACCTAAGAGAGAGAGAGAGAGAGAGAGAGCAGCAAAAGCTTCACTCATGTTGCCATTAAATTAACACGCTCGAATGTCTGCTCTGTCTATGTGTGTGTGTGTGTGTGTGTGAATCTGACTGTGTGTGTGCGTGTGTGTGTGGAAGTCGTTGTGTTGTGCTTGTGTACATTGTGCAAACTTTTCTAATTTAAACCGGCAGTTTCAGTCAATTGCCACAGCTTACCGCCTTTCGACATGATTTTTACTTTTTTACTACCTTCGGAGCAGACGCACAAGACGCAGGGCGCATGGCGAGCAGTCTATAAAAAGAGCAGTGCAGACATATTAGATATTTCCAATACATTAAAAGTTGTGTGAATACACTTGCCGGAATCCATTACAAATATACACACACACACACACACACACATCGAATGAGAGAGAGAGAGAGAGAGAGAGAGAGAGAGAGATATGTATAAAAAGACAGACAGACATGCTGAAAGGCAGCCATAAATCTAATAAATACGTGTGTTTCTCGCCAACTCCCGCTGCAGGCACACACACACAGAGAGACACACATACAATGCAATAACTTGTAAAATATGTAATCAATCAAGATGAAACAGTCGTTGAGGCAGTCAAACTATGTCGAAAGTATGCGTCTGACTGCAGTTGCAGACGTCGGTTGAGGGGGCCCGGGCCAGAGCTTGTAGGTATGCTCTCTACGAGGCGTTGCAAAGGGGGCGATTAATTCAACTTTTACACAGACAATAGCGCTAGCCAAGCAGCGCCAGAGAATGAGTGAGTGAGAGAGTGAGACAGTAAGACAGTGAGACAGCCAGATAGACAGTCAGCGTAGGCAGCGAACTTCTACCCCTCCGAAAAAAAGTCAAAAGTTGAAAGTGCAATTTTGTCGTTATTATTTTACATTTACAACAAAAGGCAGGCAGCAAGCCAACAACAACAGCAGCAACAACAACAACTGCACACAAAAAAAGGAGCGCAGAGAATAAAAGTGAAAAGTTACTCAACTATTTCATGCAGCGGGGCCAACCGCTGAGCATGTGTCTCCCAGCGCCCGCCTCAGACCAGAGATCTATGCTAGCTGCTGCCATACGCGCGCTCGTATGTGTGTGTGTGTGTGTATGGTGTGTGTAATTGTCAGTTAGTTGGCGCTGTCAGTCCGAATGTTGAAATTAATTTATTTCAATTGAAGTTGAACTTTTGTGGCTTTATTACTTTGCAAAAGTTGTGCAGAGCTACGCATAATAAACGGCAGCCACCAACGTCAACTGGTCTCTCCTTTTTTGAGTTGCCAGGTGCTGCCCACAGCACCTGACCTTTGGCTTTTGCTAGCACTCACTCACCCTTTCTCTCTCTCTCTTTCTCTCTCTCTCTCTCTTTCTATATATATATATATATACTATATATTTTGCTTTGCAAAATAATCAAATTGGAAAATTGCAGCGTTTGCTGGTTTTCCAGCTTTCTCGACACCAAAGCTCGTCCTTGTCATTGTCGCCGTCAACTATCATATTTTTTTAGCTTCTTCTTCTTCTTCACTTTTTGGTTTTCTTTTTTCTTTGTTCATCTGCTATTTTTGTATATACCCTGTAACGAGTGAAAGTCGACAAGGCAAAGGTGGTATGGGCTTGGCGGACGGCAGAGTAGCTGTGCTCAGAAGCCTTAGAACTTGAATATTGGTGGCAAGCAACATTAAAGCCATTCATATAAATATGGTTCGGTATGGACATAGGACATATGGATGCATAGATTATTGATGCATATATTTAGCTATCCTCATCTCCAACTAGTTTCTTCTAGCATCATTCCTTCTACCTTCTCAGCCAACAACAATTAACAATTACTATCGATATTCTGTTTATGAAAACGCTTACTTTGCTAACTCCCATGTAGCATAACCAGACTCTGAACATAAATCTATATATCTTTGCTATTGATACATCTAGCCTATTCCGTATAATTCACTTTTTGTGTGTCGTCTTTCGATACAGAGTATCTCGCAGTCAATCACGCACAACTAGAGCACTCTTCTATAGTCTTTTTTCTATATTTTTTGATAGGGTACAGCTAGCATCTGCAGCAGGTGCTATTGACGGCCCTGCTGATAATTTGTTGCGAGATTCTGACATTTGCGAGTGGCAGCCGTGCGGCATTGATAGTTATTTGATATGCATATATTGAGCTAAAAATCATAAAAACAATATTGAAATTCTTGTAAACGAAAGCAGGTAAACAAAACAAAAAAAAAAAAAAGACAGACAAGGAAATATCTGTCAATGCTAGACGCAGAGATACCATAGAACAGAGATATAAGAGTGGAGAGTCTGTCAGCGCCTTTTCTTTACTTACAGTTTGCATAACTTGAAATTATATTTTAAATGACCTTACATTCTATGTGAATTGTTAAAGTTCGCTTTTAAAATCAACTTAAAGTAGAAGATTTTACTCACAATCCATACGTGAGTGTAAAGCAGCCTTAAATTTTGATCTGAACAGATTTTCGTGCTGAGTATCGAGTGTTTCTAAAATAATTTTTGAAAGGATTTTATTTTTAAAGGATTTTCAATAACAGGACTTTCCTTACTAGCTAAAAATATTCATTTTATTTGATTAGAAAGTATTGTTAGGATCCTAGTTTGCTTCTTAAGCTTTTCTTCTTGCACACACACACTCACACTCACACATTGCTCGCATAGTTTGTTGGTTTCTGGAACACCTTTCGTAATGCGCTCATTTGATTACAAACTATGCCATAAAGCTTTAACTTTGATTAGCTGAAATTCCTGTTTGAAATTTAAATGTAGCATAAAATGAAACTCTAATGAGTCTGCAAAGCGAATCTTTGTTGTTGTTCTTGTTGTTGTTGTTGTTGTTGTTGTTGTTGTTGTTGTTCGCAACGCCTTTTTAAACTGAAATCAAAAATCAAAATCCGCACAAGCTACAAATGGTAAATCCGCAAATAATTGACAAAGTTTAGGCATAAACGTGGCTCTGTCTCTATATGTGCTGGCGGTGGTTGGGTGGTGCAAAAATGCTGCTGGGGCTAACTTCAAAATATGTTGGCCACAAATGGCAAAAGTTTGACAGGTAAACGGAATTTGCTAGAATGTGTGTTAGATGGGCTGTATGTGTGTGTGTGTGTGCGTGTGTGGGTTAGCAAATGCGCATATGGGTGGTTGCGTATTCAGTTGTTGTTGCTGTTGTTGTGTCGCGGGTAGTAGTTGCGCTTTAATTTGTTGCCCGACTCAAACTCGAGTATCTATTATCCAATTCCAGTTGGTGTATGGCGCCTGCCGCCTGCCACTTGCCCATTTATGTTTAATGAGATACTTTTTAACAGCCTCATAAATGGCTATGATAACCACTTAATGTCGAGCTATAGCAAGCAGCAAAAGCAACAGCAACAGCAACACCAGCAACAGCAACAGCAACAGCAACAAAAACAATTTACATATTAAACTTGCTGGCTGCGCGTCTGCCGATGTTTCCTCTAGCGCTGCCTGTATCTATCTACCAGCGCCTCGCTCCACATGCTGGCCAGGCATGGCGGCGCTTCGCTTCTCGCCGGCTCGTGCGAAATATGTTCGCCTGCGGCGCATTCACTTTAATTTGATTAAATTTTGAACATTTTCACGTAAAAGTTGCTCCTTTTGGCTCTTCAGCTTCAGCTTCAGCTTCAGCTTGCGAGTCGGTCTTCGGGTTTCCACGCTGGCAATGGCGTTGGCGGCTTCGCGCTGTGGATATGGATGGATGATGATGATATGGATGGGCTGGAATTGTTTGGGCTGCAGCATGTGCCCAGCTGGATGCCTGCTGCTCAAAGGCTTGCCGCAGAGTCGCCACCGATGATGCCGCCTCCACGCTCAGCTGCTGTCTGTTTCCATTTCTCCATCTCTCCCCCTCTCCCTCTTTCTCTGTATATGTGTGTGTAAAATAGTTTTTTTCCAACTTTTTTGTGACTACCACTTTTTGTTGTATTTCATAATAAATAGTTGTTTAAACTTTTGCCCATTGCCTCAACAGCCGTTTGCCACCAATGTGGTTGCCTCTCATTGTTGCTGCCTCTGCCTCGGCCTCAGCCTTCTGCCATTGCCACTGCCACTGCCACTGCCTGCTTCTCCGGCTCTTCAACTATTTTTTGTGCAATCTGCTCTGAGCCTTGCATTGTTGTTGTTCGTTTCCTTTTGCTGGCCGCACATAGTTATGGCCACGGTTTTTTGGCTTTTTCGGCTATGTGCACTGATTTCGCCTTGTCCCTCTTTCGACTGCTTTAAGCATTTTGAGCTCTGGCCTCGATAGCCAGGTTGCAACACATTGCAAATTTTCAAATTAATTCGCATCATTTAAATCCCAGACAGCAAAATCTTTTCACTTCAACTGCTAGAAAATTGAACCGAAAGCACACACAGAGACAGGAAGACTACAGCTTACACTCGATACAGTTCGGCTAGAGATGAAACAAGTGTGGTTGAGTTAAGTGGAAGCCAAAGGTGTCTATGAAGCGCCACTCGAAAGGCAATTAAAAATTGTGGATGGCAACTGCAGCTGAAGTTGATTCGTGATTCCTGGAAGTAGCTGAGCACAAGGTGTAGTTCGTAGTTTACTTCAGTCCAAGTTGAAGTTGTAGCAGCGAAGAGTGGCTCGGAATAAGAATTGAGATTTTGGGTATGTGAGCTAAGAACTTCTAGAAGCAGGAAAAGGGGATTGCATTTATGGAAGTTAGCTTAAAATATACTTATAGCTATATTTATGAATTGAACTATAATAGAAATTTGCTTGCTGCCACTTTATATCAAAACAGACTGCTAGCTTTGCAGCCTAGCCTCGTATATCTTCTATACTCTAGAAATATCATGAAATGAACTTTAATAGAATTTAGCTTACTTACACTTCATTATCAACTTTATATATATTTGTATAGCTTTATCAGAATATATATTTCATCTATTCCCAAATAATCGGCAGACTTTTTTCCTTTATATATATATTCTTTCTCTATTTATTCCATTCATCTCCAATCTGCAACTTTTCTAATTAATATCTCGTGACACGATTCGTGTGTCTATCTTTTTTGCTACCATCTCTAGCTGTTGCTAGCATTTAAGTTATGGAGCACATCGAGCTGAGCAAACGAACAGATAAACAATAAGTAACTGTGAATTATAGCGGCCATTACTTTTCTGCTGCTTGTGAGGGTGAATCGACAACTGTTGTTGTTGCTGTTGCTGCTGCTGCTGCTGTTGCTGTTACTGGTGTTGCTCTGCGTCTGTTAGTTGTTTATGGCAGGACAATAATTAGGACAATAGCGCAACGCATCAGTTTCAACAACAACATGCCGATGCCGATGCCGATGGAGTCGAACCGCCCACACACATACACTGCCCATAAGCCTTCGCACCCTCGAGATGCCATGGCCTCAATCACGAAAATGATATTTCGAATGTTCGCTCGTTCGTTCGCTCTTTCGTTCTGCCAAGTTGGCTCACAAAATTAGTTAATTAGGCGCCGTTGTTGATGGGGCAACATTCAAATATTCAAACAGCAAAATTCAGCCTCTCTTGCTGCTGCTGCTGCTGCTGCTACTGCTACTTCAATTCCATTTCCATTTGAGGCATGGTAATGCCTGGCCTGGCTGCCACTTGATGTGGCATCAACAGTTGGCAAATCGAACTCTGTCGCTGCGTAAATTGCTTATGAAATTGACATCCAATGCCAGCGACGACTCTCAGACAGCAATTGCTGTTGCTGTCGTTGTTGTTGCTTCTGTCTGCCGGAAATGGAAACAGCGCTAATGACGAGCCAAACGCACACACACACACACACGCACACATAGATACACACACGTATAACCCACATAATTGGCAAATCACACACATTGATTTCAACGTGTGTGTTGTTGTCGTTGGCATCGCTGGCTCAATCGTTCATATCGCAACCGCAGCGCCTACATGCCGCTCAGCTGGTGGCCAGCACCACCACCACCGCCACATCCGACGAGCCGAAATGCTGACAGAAAATATGGCGCATAATTTTAAGGCAATGGATACCAACCACTCGACGCACTCACTCCTCTCCCTCTCTCTCGCTCTTTTTCTCTCTGAGCATCTCAACCTCAATTTAGCCCAAGCTTTTAGGTGTGTGGCTGCCTAATGTGTGTGCGTGTGTGTGAGTGTATCTCATATAGCGCATCATTAATAACACTGAAACATAGCTGCACAGAGACAACACAGCCAACATCATTATCAAAAAAAAAAGCGAAAAAAAAGAAACAAAACAACAGCCGCGTGCTGCAGCAGCCGCAGAAGTTCAATTTTCATTGTTTGGTTTTTCATTGAAGCTGGCGCTGTTTTCTTGTCGCTTCGACTTGAAATGGCAGCCGTTGATCTTAAATAATTAGGCAAACTTTTGTGTCTGCTACGGGCAGTCGACACACACAAACACACACAAGCACATACGCACTCATACACACTCACACACACACACACACTTACTCATATGTAGGCAGACAGTCATCAACTTTAGCCCCAGTGCCTTGTCAGGCAGACAGCAAAAAATTGCTTCATTGCTGTAATTTATAACATTCGCTTGTCATTAACAGCAATTTTAATCGCTGCCAACTCACATACACACACACACACACACACACATACCCACACAAACACACGTGTGTGTGCTCGGCATTTAAAGCGTGAAAATATTAATTTATGAGCTTTTAAAATGAGTTGGGCTGTTCAGCAAATCGGCTATGAAAATACGCAATAAACGTGCGTATGCAAGTGCGTGTGTGCCTGCGTCTGTGTGCATGTGCGTTAGCATATCTATATAAATAGCAAAATTGTTCGAGTTAAATAGCAAAGCAGGCGATAAATAGTCAATCAAATAAACCATAAATATCATATAAATATCGCATTAATGCCCAAATGAATAGCAATTTAATAGAAATTTCATTTGCTGCTGCTGTTTATAGAAAATCATGATTTCAGAGAGACAGAGAGAGTGAGAGAGAGAGAGAGATAGAGAGAATTTATCAACTAAAAGCTTGAAATGTCAAATAAAACTAGAAAATATAAAATTTCGATCTGGTTTCCATTTGCATTGATAATCACTTTTTGTGTGCATTGAAATTATTTTAAGTGTTCTTTGGCCAACTGTTATCCGTTTCAGCTCTTTTCGTTTGCAGCTGATTAACTTTGACTGCCAGACAGCTGTATTTAAATTTTTACTTGCAGGTGTTTCGACATTTTCTTAAAGTGCTTTAAAGGTGTTTTTTTGTTTTGTTTTTTTTTGTTTCATGTTTTCATAGCTCACTTCCACTTTCACACTTTCGCTCATTGCACTTTAGTTCAACGCGCCTCGAATGCAATTGTTTTCTCTGTTGTGTGTGCTGTACATGTTGCATATCAGTTGTTTCATTTATGTATGTGCCACTTCTTACTGTTTTAAAATATATATAACAATTTAATAATCATGTTTAACTTTCAGCTTAGACTAATTAGAGTGTTTTCCGCTTTCCTCGTTATATTTCAAAATGTTCCTCGTTTATTTCAAAGTCTTTCTTTCTTAGTTTTTAAAATTTGTTTCTCTGACGGTTTTCTGATTAATTTTTTGTGCCATTGCCACTGTTTCATCTATGTATGTTCTTTCATTTCAACTATTCACTACGTTCTTTGTTTGACTTTTCTTAAAGTTTTGCTTCATTCCATTTGCTTTTCATCGCTTCCACATGCCGCATTCGCTGTTTCGCATGTCATCGCTTAGTTTTTGCTTCTCCACACCCACCACCACCACCACCACCACCACCACCAGCATAGTTATTGTTATCTTAGACAACCAATGAAATCATTTCACTGCTTGCTTTAATTCCATTTCGGAAGTATTCAAATTGCTCGCAAATCGCAACTGAAGCAGGATAACAACAACGGCAACATCAGCAACAAGAACATGTGTGGTTAGGTATATGGTGAAATCTATTTATGCCGCTGCTTAAAGCCCATAAACCACAGCCAAAATCCAGTGGTCGTCACATTTAAGTGCGCCAACAACCACCGTCGAGCAAATCCGCTCGCCTTAATCTTCACTTGCTGCGCGTATCTTAATAAACTATTAAATCAAACTCAAGCTTCACTGCACGCAAGCACACACAGGCATAGCGATATGGATACACACACACACACACACACACACACACACACAATCACACAATCACACACTCACACACATACACGCACGCAATCGCATATATAGTAAATAAATAAATGAGTTATATGCGCGTTGTTCGCATTCACATTATTCTCAATGGCATTGGCGCTTTCCTGTGTACCGAGCTTCGCCGTTTTTGGCATTGGTCGGGCGCGTGTCCTGTTTTATTCCTTTTTCGTTCCTTTTTTTTCGTTTGGTTCTTTTTCATCTTTCAGGAAGCCGATACGACGTGGCCATTATGGCTATGCGCTGGCCTGTTAGTAAGTAAGTCACCCAGCAGGAACCAGGAAGTGAGTTAAGGCTCAGCAAACAGAAATAAATTGAACTCAAATTGGCCCACTATGCATTATAAATGTAAGCCAAAAAAAAAAAAAAAAAGAAATGATACGCCACAACAACAACAGAAATTCGTTATTGATGTGATAGATATATATAGAAATAGATATATGTAGCATATATACATAGTTAGTTCTGATTTCTTAAAGAAACTGGCTTATGAATGGAAAATTAGAAAGCTGTGGCATGTAAAATGTAAAAAAAGCTTAGCTAAATACTATTTATTTATTGAAACTTTGGGATAAACTTTAAAGAGATTTTGTATCTCCAAATATAATGTGATATATCATAAAACATGATATCATATAAAATATTTTAACATATTTTTGTATATTTTTCTATTACAACTTCTTCTATGTCTATAAAATTTTATTTCTTCAGCTTTAAAATAAATTTCTATTATAACTAAACTACACTTCATCCTTACTCAAAACTTAAATATTAATATAGTCAAAGAATTTCTATGTCTATTTTTAATGGAGAACTAAAATTATGAACTTCCTTTTTATGAACTACTTTCAGCAAAGTCTTAAACCGCAGCACTGCATTCTACTCACCTTTGGCCGATCTTATTTAGCTGAAGTCTGTGTTTTTTTAAGCAACTAAATATATTGTTCTTTTTTTTTCCTCTTTTTTTTGGTGCCCCTGGCTATGGTTATGCTTTCCTGGGACAATATCTGAGCTGGCTTCGGCTGCCTCGTGGCAGTTCCCAGCAGCCTTGGCTGCTGCTGCTTCTTCTACTCCTGCCTATGCCCGCTCACCTGCTGCTGTCGTTATTATTTATGTTTTGTTATCCGTTGACCAGAGCGTTCCTGCTGCTTGTTTTTTACACACAGTCACACACGCACACACACACACACACACACATGCTGTTGCTCACCTATTTTACGATAGAATGAATATCTTGCGCTGCTCTAGCTGCTCAACACGGGGTGTGAGAGAGCTGGGTGTGCGTGTGTGTGAGTGTGTGTAGTTTTTGCCACAGTATTTTTCTATAAGCTCGCAGGTTTTCCAGCTCTGTTCTATTCTGCTCTGTAGTTTTTTTTTTGTGTTTCTGGCTGCTGCTGCTGCTTCTATATACTTCCGTTTTGTAGTGAAAAGAGCTTTGCGTGTTGCTGCATGCGTGTGTATTTGTGGGCGTGTCTGCGTGTGTGGGGCTTGCCAGTTTGTTTGTGCTTAGAGAATTGATGGCAAAAGGATGTGTGTGATTTCGCAAGTGTGTATGTGTGTGTTTTTGCTACTGCTACAGTTACTGCTGCTGCTGCTGCTGGCCGCAAATATCTGCTGAATGAAGTGGCATTTGTTAGTGTGGTTTAAAGTAAAGTGCGCGGCGTAAGCTTTTAACAAGCGAAATTGCTTAAATGTTGTTGCAGGACAACAGCAGCAGCAGCAGCAGCAGCAGCAGCCGTAGCAGGGAAACAGAGAGACATTGCCCAACTGGCTTAAAGCTAACCAGCAGGTGGGGAGCACATTGCGAAAGTGCCAGAGAATGTTAAGTAGTCGTGTAGATGTCGAGTCTGCGGAATGACTAAATAAGTTATTCATATCAAGTATTGTTTTGCGGTTTAACGCAACTGAAGTGCTTTTCGATTTCACTAAATGCAGCACGCAAAAAAAGGCTAAAACGCTCAAAATATTATTCGCATGCCCGTTCGAGTTGAGCGTGTGAGTTCGCAATAAACTAATTCGCTTTTAAGCTTTTTATCTTAAGCTATATTCTCATTTATAGATATGTATGGCTCTTCTACGCAATTCTCAAATGTCATTTATCCATGAAAATCTCGAGAATCAGAGAATGTCCTTCGGACATTCTTCATTTCTCAGTTTCAAGGGCAAAGCATATTTGTTATATCTGCTCTTCTATGCAATTCTCATGAATTCAAGTTGAACTCTTATTATCTTCTATGTAATGTACATTCTCAAGAATTCAATAAAGTCCTTCCGTTTCTCAGCCATTCGTTATCAGCGTTCACTTTCTCAATTCCTCTTGGTCAACTTAACTAGACCACCCATATTGCTGTATATACGCCCATCTATGCAATTCTCTTGAACACAAATAAACGCAAATAAGCAATTCTTATGAATTCACGTAAGCCTTTCTTTTTCTCAGCTATTCGCCATCAGCGTTCACATTCACGGACATAGTTAAGTAGACCACCCATATTTTAGTAGATTCGCTTTTCTATGCAATTCTCGTGAATTCAAATAAGTATCTTTTTATCACACTGCTATGCAATTCTTATGAATTCAAGAACATTTTGCTATCTATTCAATATCATCCTTACTACGCACAGCGTGCACAGTCGAGTTTGCATTTCACAAGAAATCAGATTGTGGAAATCAGTTTGAGTGAAACATTTTTCGTTTAGCAATTTATTGTTTTGAAATTCTTCGAATTAACTGTAGAATTCCACACGCACATTCCGAGTTGCTGCAACACACGCATACGAATCGTTTTTCTAAGTGAATTTAGTTGCTGCCGCCGCCCACTGTTGGCCCAGGCCCCCATTCCTACCCACGACTGCCTTGTTTAGGTCTTGTGTATCAAGGCACGCGCACACACATGCATAAAATAATCTTTTTATGTGGCTGTTTTGAGCTGCTCGATAGCGCAATTTGAGCAGGGGCACATGAGGAGTGTGGGCGAGCGAGCGAGCGAGCAGCATCTAGCATTGGAAGGCATCTCTGGCGTCCATTGTTTGATCTTGTGTGGCCCGCTTTGAGTGACTTGACTGGTGAGCGGACTGACGGAACATCGAGGCAAAGCGTCCCCATGGAGTCGTCAATAAATGCGATAAAACCAAACATGTTTCATTTGCAATGGGCCACACAGAATCCACACATAGACTCAGCTCGGCTGCACATCTCTCATCTTACCAAAAAAAAAGAAAAAGAAAAAAGAAGAACTCATAAAATTGTGCGACGGGCGTTGAGCGTCAAGTGTTTCGGATGCCCAAACTCCTGTGTGGATTTTGACCCATAATTGACTTGTACACATGCCAACTCCCAAGTCGAGCGGCTCCTTCAATGCCGATGCCGATGCGTGTCTAGGCGGCGTTAGATGCACACGCACAGACACACACACACACAAAGAGAGACATACACACACACCTACACCCAGCTAGAGACATATTTATATATATTTATATTTGCGCCAGTACTAATCCTAAGCTCACTACCGGAAGTACTTGGCCGCCTCCTTAGCTCTATGCGTGTGTGTGTGTGTGTGTATGTGTAGTGTGCTGAAATGTCAGCTTTGACATTTTTAATGCCCCCATAGCTATCATTAGATGGGCGAACAAAGCGCAGTCAACGAACAAAGGCAATCGAAATAATCAATACAAATTTTATAACCTCACCCACACGCACGCACACGCACACACACAACAACACACTCCCACACACACACACACACACACACACACACACAAATACACAACAATGAAATACATTACAAATCAATTGCAATCGCTCGAAAATCGGCGTACGAATTTCCATAGACGATGTCTGGCTTTGTGGGTTTCTGGCTGTGCTGCCTGCTGCCTGGCTGAAATTCCTGGCTAAGGCGAAAAGGGGCAACATTATTATCATCATCAAGCGTACAAAGTTAGTGCCGCCGGCTGCAGAGCTCGAGCGGCAGCGGGGCGCTGCTTCAAATCGGCAAATGAAACAAACCAGGATTTACATGTACACAGTTATTGCTGCTCGCACACACACTTGGACGTGTGTGTGTGTGCGTGTGCAGCATTTCCTTTGGGTTATTTTCCGGGAACAACATTTCATGGCACTGATAAAGCTGCCATGGCAGCAACACCAGGCAGCAGCCGCTGCTGGCGTTGGCAGCGCTGCCAGCGTTGGCAGCGCAATTGGGGTAAAGGCAATGTCTGCGCCGACGCAGAGAGTCCTGAGAGTCCATTCATATTCATTTTCGAGGGAAATTCTGCTCAGACAAGTGGCGCTGCGAGCGATTTTCGGCATGTCAGCAAGAAGACGCGGGGCAAGCGACAAAACACAAAAACTGGCCCCGGGGCGGTAGGCAACAAAATATTTGACGCAAGTTGCGCGGCCTGTCGCTGTGTGTGTGTGTGTGTGTGCGTGTGAGTGTGCTGCTATGTGTGAGCGGTGCCGTGTGCACTCCAGGCAATGTCAAGTTGACACTTTCACCAACACACACGCACACACACACACACACACACACAGATAGGCGTAAGGGAGTAGGCGCTTAACAAGCACTAAGGCAATTATGATGTTGTTGTTGTTGTTGTTGTTGTTGTTGTTGCTATTGATAACAATTAATTATGATGAATAATAACTAAAAATTTGAGTAACATTAATTGCCCATGCACACTCTTAGCACAGCAAACATGCAACATACAACATACAAATTACAACATTCAACATTCATTAACAGTTCTGAACTGATGCGAACAGTGAACACCCTCTATAGAGGTTACATTTGCTATTGTTGTTTGTTTGCACCATTTGCGCCTCCCCACACCACCCCCAAGCCCCACATCGCCCCATCGCACCGTCTCTTTCGCGCTGCCAGCGTCGACTGCGGCCACCCACGAAAACAAACATAAAGGTGCAACAATGACGCGCGTAGATTTTTCAGCGCCTGCTCGCTTGCTCTCTCTCTCACACACACACACACACTCGCACGCCCTCTCTCTGTCTCTCTCATTGTGTCTCTCTGGCTGGCTCTTCAGCTGCAATTAGCGCTCTCTCTGTTAACTCATTTTGGCCTGTGAAAGTGAATTTTTAGAGACTGTTTTGTGTGTGATTGCAACATTGTGTGGCTGTCTAGGCGAGCGGGGTGTGCGTGTGTGTGTGTGTGAGGTTGTCTGTGTGAGCTGTAGTCAAGTTTCTAGCTGCGTGGCTAACAGCGAGCGCACACAGTTAACAGCATCGATCGATGCAACTGCATCAAAAAAAGTGTTGCATACCCAAAAGGTACAAACTTTATTTTTTTACCATAAAAAAATCTAAAAAAAACGCTAATTAATAAGAAAAAATTACAGAAATTAAATTGATCAATTTGAAGCCAAGCTCTAGCAGTACTTTATATTTGTCGTTCATTAGGCAGCCTGGCAACCCTGTTGACTGGCCCGCATCTGCAACAACAAACACACGTTTAACAGTCTTCGTGCTGTCGTGCCTATGCGGGGGAGTACACGAGCTTGTTCGCTCTCTGTGGCGTCACAGCTGTGTCGCCCTCTCTATCGGGCTCGCTCTCTCTCTGTCTTTCGGGTCCCCACTCTCCTGCTCTCTCTTTCTCTCTATCTCTCTCTTTCTCTCTGTCTTGGTCTCTGTTTCCTTCTCTCTCAGGCTGCTTTGCGCTCGCTGCCTGTGGCACTGTTAGTTGCTTCCGTTGTTGTAATGCTTCTGCGCTGCCGCTGCCTCTGTCGCTGCCGCTGCTGCTGCTGTTGCTGTTGCTGCCGCTGCTGCTGCTGCTGCTGCTGACGTCGCAGCTGTGGATGTGCTGGCTGCGTTTTTGCTTTTGCTAAAAATCCTACGCAATTCGCGAGAGTCCTTCAGTCGTTATCAGACAAGCGAGTCCAGCAGTCGTTGCGTTCTGTTCCTTAGCCGTGCAAAAGTAGCCTAGTGAAAACAACAAAAGCCAACAAGCAACAGCAACAGCAAAAGCAAAAGCAAAAAAGCCCCAAAAAGGAAATCAATTCTCAAATTCTCAGCCAAGGAACAACAACCACAACCACAACAGCAACGCAGTTCAATTTATTGTCAATAGCGGCGAATATATTTCGGTAGACGACGCGTTTCACTTAAAAAGCGAGCGATTTTTATTCACGTGATTCGCAACGCGTGCAAGTGCAATCAACAACCACAACAACAACAACAACAACAAACAAATCAAACCGGAAGCAAAGTAAGAAGCAGCAGCAGCCGCCGCCGCATCAAATCACACAATTTGCAGGACAATTTTTAACGCGCTGTCACAACGTTGAGCTTTAGTAGTGTAAAAGAAATTTATAAAGAAAACAAAAACGAAAACAAAAACAAAAACAAAAACAATATAAACATACTTAAAAACCAAACCAAATGCAATTAGTTAAAAGGCAATTCTAAGAGCTTCTTCGTTAGTTGTGAATCCTAGCAATAAGCAACGAAACGAACACAACAAACCACACAAAGTAAACAATAATAAAGCAGAAAAAGCAAGAACAACAGCAACAGCAACAACCCAAGAACAGCAACAACATCAACATCAACTTGCAGCTTGCAACAGTTTGAAGTTCGAACGCGCTCCTAAGTTTTGTTCGGCCGACGGTTTGCTCGGCGCTTCAAACACCAAATTTCCTGTCGAAAGTGTTGCTATAAATTCAATCAAAATTTCACACTTTGGAGTAAATCTGTTCTACGTGAAGCAGCCAGCGGAGTTATTTCAGCAGCCGCCGCCGCTTCCGCCGTTGCCAACGCTGCCAGCGCCGGCGACAATTAAAGCGATTAGTCCGCCAGTGACAGCAGCGGCAGCAGCAGCAGCAGCGCCGCCTTTGACGCCGACGCCGCTGTCAGCGACAACCGCCACAATTCCAACAAAGAAACTCGTTGTAAGTAGAGACCGAGCCAGTTCCCCTCCCTCCATCTCCTCAACCGATAATTGCCCCTTAAGACATTGCTTAATTATTTATGTTGTTTTTTGGCTAATGTTTATGAAAATTGACCCACCTGCGCCGCCTGCAATGAATTATTTTTGTGCTGTATTTCGTCTTTTTTTCTTCATTTCTCTCTATTATTTTTACATATTTCGCTTCGCACGCAATAAATTAATTTATGTTTTACGTCAGGCACGTTTCGCACCCAGCAAAAAAACAAAAAAAAAAAAAAAAAAAAACAAGTAAAGAAAAACGAGAGCTGACCCCGCGCTTGACTCTGCGCTGGGGGCGCTCGTTTCTCACCTGTTTCTGTGCTTCTGTTGTTTTTTTTTTTTTTTGTTTTGGGCCATTCATTACAACGTGTCGTTTATAAGATTTGGCTAGTAAATCGTTTTAAGTGTGCGCGCATTTCTCCTCCGGCACACAACAGAGAAATTAAAATTCCAGCTAGCCGTGCGGCTGCTGCCGTTGCTGCTGCTGCTGCAGGACATCGCATCTAAGCTGTAGTTCCCACTGCCTTGTTGCTTATAATTTGCTTTTAATTTGTTTGGCAAGTGCCAACACTTCAACACGGACGTCGCCACGACACAAAGGACAAAGGAGCACACACACACACACACGAACACAGAAATATACAACAAAAAATAGAAAGAAAATGTCATAAAAATAATTACGGAGCGCGCGTATAAAACGTAACGCGTTGGCAATTCGCGTGTCTCAACGCGACTTTTGCCTCCGCCAACTGTCCGTACTGCCCACTCTCCGTCTCCCACTGTCTCCCCTCTCCTGCCATAAATTTTATGGCACAGCTGTAAACGCGCATAAAGGCTCGATCGAAAAGTGGCCATAAATAAGTTGATATATATATATAAGTATTTATAGTGTGGTTTTTCGTCCTCTTTTTTTGTTTTTGTTTTTGGGGCGCCTACAGCTGTTATTTGATGAATGTACAGTGCTATGGCTCAATTAACTGAAAGTTGAATGAATTTTTGGACTGTCGGTAAAATTTTGTAAAATTAGTTTATCGCAGCTTGAGCGAAGGAACTTTTATGATGCCATCAAATAAAAGTTGAAACTACTCGAAGGCGAAGGCGCCGTAAGTTTTTTGCT
Organism: Drosophila anceps; assembly: GCA_035045945.1. Taxonomy (NCBI): domain Eukaryota; kingdom Metazoa; phylum Arthropoda; class Insecta; order Diptera; family Drosophilidae; genus Drosophila; species Drosophila anceps. The sequence continues at coordinate 3,839,151 of JAWNON010000186.1, read as the reverse complement.
TTGCTTTTTACTAGTTGTAAAGTATATTAGTTTAAGCTTTTTGACTCTAGCGAGTTAATTAAATGAAATTAGACTTATCTAGTTTGGTAATGGGCTTGCCGCACAGTTTAGAATGTAACAGGATTAGGTTAAGCTATTTGATTGCATCATATTTCAACAGTGTCAGCACAGCCTTGTCACTATCTAAATTCAGAAAGCTTAGTCCTTTGCTTGTCAGCAGCTGCTTGACAAACAGCTTTAACTTGCTTCAAATAGTCATTCAAATCACTTCTTATTTTTTTTTTTTCTTATTGCTTAAAAAATGTGAAGTCAATCAAGTGTCTGTTTTGCACATTGCATGGACTGTAAGCTCTAACAGCCAGCAGGTCTTTTAAGCTGTCGTAGCTAACAGCGGGCTATACTTTTTTTAAGTTTACTATAGTCTACTCTGGCAACTCTCAATCTGGCAACTCTCAGTCTGGCAACTCTAATACCTTGCAGTCAGTTGCTATAAAGACCATAGCCATCTAGCAACTCCACTATCATTTCCTTTTCTATGCTCTGCGAAAACTGCTTCTAGAAGACCATAGCCTTCTTTTACATGTGACAACTTTAATATCTGGCAGCTTCAATATCTGGCAACTCTTCCTACAATCAACAAATAAGTCATTTGAGAATTGACTTCCTTAACTCTTTCTTCTGACAGCACTGCGTACAGAGAGTCATAACCCATCCCAGCATAGGGCAACTTCAACATCTTCAAATCTTCCAAAGTTATAAACTCCAGCATAACTTCTTAGGCGTGTTATGCTCTGGCAACACTGCCATAACCCATCCACACATCTGGCAACGCCGCTCAAAACTCTTAAAGACTTTTAAGCGCTAAGACAACTTCTTAGACATTTAGCTTTATAATGCTCTCTGATTTGCTTAAGTCTTATCAAATACTTTGTCCACCTTGCCTAAAACAGCTATATAGATAAGTCTATAAGTATATATATATTTGTAGCACACTTAAAATCCGCTCAGCTGTTATCAGCAGCATTTAGCTGCGGGCATTGCTTTAGTTGTCAGTTAAATTTAAGTGGCAAATTTTCATCAAATATTCCAAGAATGCCGCCAGCCCCATAAATTGAAGCTGCCCGCCCAGCGAGCCTTGAGTAACTCGCTCAATTCTCAAGTTTAGTTGGCGTAGTGCACCTATTGATGACGATGGCAGGGCTGATGCCAGAATTGTAAGCCACATTAGCTAGCTGCCTGCTGCCTGCTGCCTGCTGCTGGCTGACTTGGTTCGGTTCGGTTGTGTTCGGTTCTCTGGTGCTTGTCTAACTGCCAGTTTAGATTTGTGTCTAGTGACTTTGGCTTGTGGTAAACACTTGAGTTTAATGGTTTGTTGACTGCCTTTTGCAAGCTAAAGTCAGAGCCCACAGTCACAGTGCCAGCGGCAGAGCCAGCGGCAAAGCCAGAGCCAGAGACGTTTCTATATGTTGAGTATAATAAAATTCTCGTCTATTGCCCTGGCCATAAAAGCTGGGCTACATAAACGAGCATTAAACTGCCATCCACTTCAGCACTCGGCACTTGACTGTTTTATTATTTACTAACTATTTTATTTGATTTGATTTAATTTTAGCCGTTGCCATAGTCAGTTTTAAAAGGCCTTAAAGGCTCACATCGGCCCGCCCACAGCCCGCAAAGCCCATTTTTAGTGACATGCTATAAGCTCCACAGCTGCACAGGATTATCAATGTCTAGTCCTTTCGCAATTTACCAAAAACTAAGCAATCAAATAAATGCGATGAGCAAGGTTTTTAGCAATAGTTCTAATGGGTTCTACATGGCTTATGCGGTTGACAGTTAAGGGGTTTACGCTCTTGCTCTTGCTCCTGCTCTTGCACTTGCTCCTGCTGCTCCTGTAAGCTGACAGCAAATTTGAAAGTTTCAGTTAGTGCTGCAGAATTCCTTTGTGGCTGTAAACAATAATTTATTTACTCAAGAAAAAGTTCTATACAAATTTAGCTGGATTTTTGTGTTGCATGTCTTCCTCTACTAACTTTGTGGCACGCGCTTCTAAGGTGCTTTGCTATTTCGTTGACATTGGCGTATTTGAGAGTGGATCAGCTGGCGAATAACAGAGCTCATCCGACTGCTTACACACAGCCAACAAGTCAGTCAGCCAGCCAGCCAGTTAGTCCGTCGGTCCGTGCGTCTGTTTGTCAGTTTTTGGTGGGAAGCCATGAAGTCCAGGCGTTGGCTTAGTCCTTTTTGCTGCTGCCGTTAAGCGCTGCTTGAGGGGCTTAGGCGTTGCTCGCCTTCCATAAAACTGTCACAATCAAGCACCCAACATGTGGGTGGCTTATATATATATTTATCTCTCTCTGTATGTGTGTGTGTGTGTGTGTGTGTGTGTGTGTGTGTGTGTGTGTGTGGGTAGCCACAAGCAATTAGCTGTCATGCAGATGGGGAGCCAAACAACAAAAAAAAAAAGAAAGAAAGAAAATATGAGAGACAGCAGAGGAAGCCGCAAATCAAAAGCAAAAACCAAAAGCAATTGTCAGCCAAATTGGCATTGGCATTGACTGCGTTGAGATTTGATTTATCAACATGTTTCACGTGCGGCACACAGAAATCGCTGGCATTGTCAGCCCAGCTGGGGACCAACAAGAAGTAAAAGCCAATGCCAGTCCCCAGCCCCCAGCTCCACCCCTAGCTCCCACCACACTCAACTCGGGACCTGGGTCGAGGCAATCACACAAATACGACGCTTTTCGTTTTACGCGTCGCCGCATCGAAATGTGCGTGCCACACACACACACACACACACACAGAGCGGGAGAGAGAGAGCAAAGTCGAGTGGCAGCTGGAAGTTGGTAGCCCAACTGACGCGTTTCCGTCAAGTGCAACAAGCAGAAGATGAGCAGATGAGAAAATAAGTGGGATGGGTTAGGGTGGAGGGGCCAGGCAGTCAGCGTGCGTGGGTTTATTAAAATTTTAATATCAACGGCAAAGTCGACAGGCAGCCAAGTAAAAAATGTGTGCGGCGCAAACTTTCTTCTTTTATTTTTCGCTCAAGACGAATGTCGACGCACAAGCAATCAAACCCAGCACAGAAGACAGACAGCCAAGCAGGCAAGCAGGCAAGCAGGCAGCCAGGCTGCATGCCAGGACACAGCCGAGCTTTGAGCGTTGAGCTGTTTCAATGTGTGCGTAAGAAAATAAGTCATTTTCCCTTAAGGGTAAAGCAGCAGCAGCAGCAGCAGCAGCATCAGCTAGATAGCTGTAGCCCAGCCTTGACTCCGAGCTCGTCTCACGCGCGCTGCAGAAAATTCATCGATTGAATACAATACAAATATGTCAACGAGCCGCTTGAGATGTCGACGTCTAAAATCTCAGAGAGAAACTTTCAGCAGCCAGCCAGAAGAAGAGCAAGAAGAAGAAAAAGAAGACGGTCTTAGCTCATTTCAATGTGCCTTGGGGAGGGAGTCAGGAATGGGAAAAGTCCTCCTCAGCTGCTGCTGCTGCTCCGGTTGCTTCTAGCGTCGCCTGGCAAAACCAATCAGTCAGCGGAGTGGCTTTTGCCGTGGTGTTGAATTACGGGTATTTTGTGTGAATTGAATTTGGCATGCCATCGGTTAGGGGGGTTACACATGGTGGGGGGGAGTATGGAAAAAAAAACTTGGCCCACACCTTGCAAATTATTTGCAAACGCATTCCATTTGAGTTACTTAGCACAGGCGACAGGAAGCAGGCGCCAAGTGACAACCGCCGGCGGCAATCAGCGAGCGCGCCCGCACCACCCCATCCCCTCCTCTGCCTTCGTCAACAAAAATAACAAGCAGGATGTGGATAAGAAGTGAATCAGGCCGATGAGTAGGGCAGGGGGCATGCCATGCAGAGAATTGTTATTTTATGAAATTGCAAACACAATCAAGTTGACAAGCAGCCTTTGTCTTTATCTTGAAGACTTGGCTTTGTCAGCGACGCGCACACATGCTGTGTGTGTGTGTGTGTGTTGTGTGTGTGTGTGTGTGTGTGTGTGTGTGTGTGTGTGTATGAGTGAAGGTGTGTGTGTGTGTGCGTCTGGCTGACAAATAAATTGCACTAATGGAGCTGTTAACAGTTTTTGCTTTTGTAAAACTTAAAAACTAAGCACGATAGCAAAAAAAGGACGTAAAGGATGCTTGTAAAATATATTTGAATTGAGTGCAGGAAACTGGAAAATTGCAAAACAAAAAAAAAGAAGAAGAAAATAGAAGAAGCAGAAGAAGAAGATGCAAACCAAAAGAAAAACAAGTAAGACAAAATGCCGAAGCACTCGTTGAACAACTTGCGCCAAGAAGACAACAATCCGCTTTGGCAACTTGCAACTTGCAGCTTGCAACTTGCGGGTCAAGTCATTGTTTTTCGACTGTGTGCAACGTGTGCAAAAGTGTGTGTGTGTGTGTGTGTGTGTGACTGTGTAAGTGTGTGGGCAACCAAGTTATTAGATTCATTTCAAGTTGTACGGAAAAGTGCACTTGAAGCACGGAGACCTGGAACTGGAAATGGAAATGGAAATGGCGCTGGACAAAGACAAGACTGCGACTATTGCAAACTGAGTCAAAGTAAAATTTGTGGTGCTGCGGTGGGGCACAAAAAAAGTTCATGAAACGCCCACGAAACACACAGACAGCCAAAAAAAAATGAGAAGAAGGCAAACTGAGGCTGGCGTTGACAACGCAGCAGCAGCAGCAGCAGCAGCAGCGGCAGCATCAGTTGATAAGATAAAAGCAGCAAAGGGGGTAAGAGACGTCACCGAGTGAGTGAGTGGGGGCCATAGTGCAAACAGAGACCGCAACACTATAAATGTGGGTAGTTGGCCCGCCGAAACGAGTGTGCGGCACAAAAGAAACCGCAAGCTCAGCAGAAAAGGAGCAAAAAAAAATAAAAAAAAAAATAAAAAAAAAATTACATAGAAAAAGCAAAAGCACAAAAAGCCCCAGTGGAGGCCTTTTTGATGGGTGGTGGTGAGCGTGGTCGAGCCTAGGCAATTGCTCTGGTGTAGTGGAGGCTGGCACTTATTTCAAACAATTAACTTGATATTGTAACGGTCTTTGTAAAAAGGGAAAACGAGCTCCAACTAGAGGTCAGAGTGACAGAGGGAGAGAGAGAGAGAGAGAGAGAGGCCGAGAGAGGGGGGATGCTTGGGGTAGCAGCTTGTAGTCTAAATAACAAAGCAGAACTTGGCAGCATGTGGCCAAAAAACCAGAGCAATCTACTACCAGTGGGTGCGAGTGGGTGGGTGGTGGTGTGGAGTGGTTGCTTTCGGTGGTGCCAAAAGAAAAACATAATAAAATCAAACCAAGTATAGCTGCGGCGGCTGCTGCTGCTGTTGCTGCCGTCACACGAAAGTAAAATAAACTGAAAGAAAAACAAAAACTCACGAAAAGCGCTGAAGCGACGCTGTCCACGTTGCAGCCGGTTCCCTCCCGCAGCTGCCGCTTCTGCTGCTGCTACTGCTGCTGTTGTCTTTTGGAATTGCTATCAGTGTTACAGCTGGCGGCTGTCCTGCTGCCAACAACAGCAGCGGCAGCAGCAGCGGCAGCAGCAGCGGCAACAGCAGGCGTCAACTCTTGTGCTACACAACTTGAACACGAAGTTCATCAACTAGCGCGTCGCCTAGCAGCAACCAGAAGGCAGCAAGGGGCAAGCAGAGCTCGCCCGCAAATGGCAGCGTCCAAAAGCGTTATTATACTTGTCGCTGCTGCTGATGCTGTTGTTGTTGTTGTTGTCGTTGTCGTTGGTGCTGCGTGTTTGTTTGCCAGCAGAATGAATATTGCCCAAGTTGGCTGCGCCGCCCCGAAGCTGTTTGGCTTTGGCCTGGCACACACACACACACACACACACCCAAACACACAGTGCTACTGACAAGCACCTGTCCCGGCTGCAAGTTTCTTCTACTACTACAGTTTTCTTCTGCTTCAGCTTCTGCTTCTTCTTCCTCTTGACTGCCGTTGTTTGTTTGTCTTATAAATTTACTTACGCTTATTTGCGCTGGAAATGAGCTGGTCCCAAAGTGCAAAGACTCTCACAAAAGAATACAAAGCAAGCAAATGTAAATCTGCCCAAGTTATTTGCGTTGACAAACACACGCGGCGTATGCGCAATAATTTACAAAATTATTGTGCCAAATTGTTATAAAAAAGAAGAAGAATAAGGAACGTCTGGCAGTCTGTCGCAGATTGACACTGGGAATGCTTTTTATATGATTAGTTGACAGAGCCACAAGGCAACAGCTGCAAAACAACTAAAAAAAAAAAAAACAAAAAATCAAGAATGCGGAAGAAAAAATAAAATTTATTTTAGAAGTGAAAAAGCTAAAAAAAAACAGAAATGGAAAATGAAAAATGGAAAATATAAGCAAGCAAAATGCCAGCAAAAGGCAAATATTTGATGTTGCACAGCGGCTGGGGGCGGCTGAAGTGCATTAACAATGTGTGTAAAGCCAAACAATAATAATAATAAACAATCTTTCGTTCTGGGCAACTGAAGAGGGCGAACGAGCGCATTAAAAAAATGAAAAGGCATTTTGTTTGGGTCCAAAAGGTTTTACTGCTCAGCTAAAAATAGAAATGTTTTCAGATTTTGTCGAGAAACTGAAATGATTTGTGTGAAAGAGTGAAGCAGACAATTGGTAGGTGATTTGGTAGGAGTTTATATTGAATCTATGGAAGAATTGGAGTAGAGTTCTTCTTACTTGTGAGAGAGCGAAGTGTTTCGAAACTTTATGAGTAGCTGTGTTGGTTTCTGAACTGCAATTGAACTTGTGTTTTTTGTGGAATCAATGTTGAGATCAGTTGAGCTTTTTTATGTCTTGTGAACTGCTACGAAAGATATTACAATAGTCTGCTGCTGAAACCAGCTGAGAATTATAGACGAAGACTAGCAGAGATTTATGCTGAGAAGCTTTGAGGCTTTGTATTTTTTTCTTTAAATTGTTTTCTTAGCCTTTTGGAAAAAGCTATGCGCTGTGCTAACAGTGCTGAAAACTTCGAAAACTTTTTAAAAACTGTATATTCCATAGAATATACCAATAGTCTATGTCGACTCCAGTTAAAGCTATAAAAAAGCTGAATCATATAGTTTTTTTTAGCTGTTGTTGCCTCGCTTAGCGTTGATTACGGCATATTTACGCTTTGGCCATAAAAAAAAAAAACGTTTACTATGAATTGCGACTGTAAACTAAGCTCAATTTGTCAATTTGACAATTTTCCTTTTTTATGATTTTGCGCGCTTTTAATAAACATTTCACTGCGTTGCGCCCAGACAATTTCTTTTGCTTCATTTCTATTTAACGAAAATAAAAAATAATTTGATTGCGAAGCTAAACAGAAATGGAGCGCATTTTACAACACTGGCAGTGGCTGGGGCACTGGCTCGGGCACTATCTACTCTGCTGAATCGCCAATCAATGGTTGTGCACAGGATTTTTGCTTATTTTCAATTCGCAATTCGTTTGTTTGATTCCTGTTGCCGCCTGCCGCGTCCTGCACCACATCCTGCCTGGCCCGTTTTTGTGCACAGGAAATGTTAAATGATAATGCGCGGCACGCATAAAATGCAGTTGCAGTTGCCAGTTGCCCGCTATTGTTGTTGTCTCTGCGCGCTGTGCGTCACACACATTACGTATACGTAATTTTTATTGCGTATACGTAATGCATTTTGATTTCAGGACAACAGCACGCGAGGCCAAAGGGTGGATAACAATTTAAATCATGGGCGGTCATTTACGTGCACGCCATGGCAAAATGCATTGCAAATGTGCGGCTCTATGTGTTAGTGTGTGTGTATGTGTGTGCGAGTGTGTGCGGGTGTGTGTGTCTGTGTGAATACGAATGTGTTGTCTACTTTACGGCGCGTGGCCGTTATTTCCGCTTTACGCGCTGCCACTAATAAAAATCGTTTAAAAAACCGCATGACAGCAACAGCAGCAGCAGCAGCAGCAACAACGTTAAATAATAACAATCATGTGTAAATTTTTGCAGTGCACTGCAAAGCAAACCACCCTTGCACCCGTTCACCCCCTACCCCCTGCTGCTGCTGCTGCTGCTGCATTGCCATGCTCTGCTGTCCCGACAGATTTATGTGCCCCGACAACTTCAAACTGCAACGTGGCGTAATAAATCTCAGCTTCAAGAGGCAGCACCTCTCTCTCACTCACTCACTCACTCACTCTTTCAGTTCTATCTCTCTGTGAGTGTCTTGCAGCTGCAATGCTGGCTAAGCTTATTTGTCCCTATGTCTGTCTGTCTGTCCGTCCGCTCGTCGTCTTCCTTTGTCTTCCATTACTAAAATTAAAATCGCAGGCAAACGCGTTTGGCGCGATTCTATTACCAAAAGTGACTCACACTCCAGCAGAGCAAAAAAAAAAAAAACAGAAATGTGGCTCAAATATTTTACTCCCCACTATTTTTTTTTTGCTCTGTTTCGTGCTTGTTCTGCTTCTTCTTGACGGCTTTTACACTTTTAAACGTCGCATTATTTCCGCTGCTTTTAGTCTGTCTGGCAGATCTCTGTGCCCCCTCTCCCTCTTTCTCTCGGTGTGTGTGTGTGATTTTTCGTCTTGTCTTTTGGTAAACGAAAAATACGTTAAATTAAATTATGATTTCAGTCGTCGCATCTCATCTCCGCCGTCCTCTGTGCTCCACTGCTGCCCTCCATCTAGTCTCACGTCTGCTTTCTCTGTTTTCGTATTCGTTAAATTCATTTTGGCGCGTTTTTCACTGCTTTTGCTGCTTCATTTTTTTCTTTTTTTTTTTTTGAGTATTATTTTAATGCTCTAGTCCGGGGGGTATATTATTTTTATTGTGGAATTGAAGAGTGAGCTACGATGGACATGAAGAGCTGAGTCAACATGCTGTGCTTGTCTCTTCTGTTTCTATCTGAACTTGAAGCTATTTTCATTGAACGCATTGCCTAAGATTCAAATTTCTTTATCTTTTATCTGTTGTTTCTATCTTTATCTAAAAGATATCTACGAGCTGCTGCCCTATGCCAGTTCATATGAATTCAATTCGTCTACGCACAATCATCTGCCTTTAACAATTTCCGGGCATCACTTCAGTCAGTCCATCTTTTTGCAGAGTATTTCATCTGCGACATGATATTCGCTCTGTCTCTAGTATTTTTTTTCAGTTTATGGCAAAGTATTTGCCTGCGCACGTTTCGGTCGCGTTTTGTCCCTGCAGTCAGTCACTTAGTCAGTCAGTTAGTCAACACAGACGACCGCAGCGAGGCGTGTTGTTGTTGTTGCTGTTGCTGTTGCTGTTGTTGGTGTTGGGTGTTGCCGGCAAACGGCATCTGGAATCTGGAATCTGGCAGCGCAAACGCTACAGCCCCCTCTATCCGCCCCGCAATTCCCTTTGCTGCGCAAAATTTTGTTATGCGGCTGCAAATCTTCAACAATTGCCCTGATTTATAATTTCTGCTTAGCAATGCAAAATACTTGAGCCGCAATAGGCGGCTGGCTATGAGTGTAGCGTGGGCGAGCGAGTGGCAGCTGCTGTCGCATGTGTTGGCTTAGCATACAAATATTTTGCTGTTTGTTTGCTTTAGTGCGCATAAATGGCAAAGCAAGCCAAGAGGGTAGCGGAGAGGCAGTGCGGAAGAAATGTGATGAGTACGTTGACAAGAGAGCTGCCTAACCGCCATCTACACACACACTCACATACTCCCTCAGCCACCACGCCCACGCAGTGTCATGCATAATCCTGGCAGCCGCCTGCTGCTGCTGCATCAGCCATACGTCTCCGGCTCGTCATAATGTGGCGGGTAGTGCGCTTATGCATAATTTACCCGCTTGTCAGGGCACAGAGTGAGCCGCAGTGAACGACAGAGGCAGAGAGAGAAAGAGCGAGAGAGAGAGAGAGAGCAAGGCAGAGAGGGAGCTCTGAAGATATGTCAGAGCTAAAAAGCCTAGCCAAAGTCACAGGCACAAGCCCCAGCCTCAACTAGTCAAGTTCACAAAATATTTTCACAGAATTACAAAATATAACGAAATGTGAATGTGCTAGAAAAGACTCTGATAGACATGCTATTCCATGATGTAATATAATAATGTGTAGCAACAGATATATATATGTATATATTCCTCAATCTATAATGAATCTATCTCAGTCTGCCGTAAGCTGTCAATTACAAAATTTGATTGAGCTATGCTTGCAATTGAAGGAAGTGAAGGTATTTCTAGTCGGGCACGCCTCAAAGCACTTGTATTTACTGTTGATTAAGACAGCCTGCCCGGCAATGATATTCATCAACACTTCCAGTGAAATTTTGCAATTTAATTACTGCTTATTGTAAGCAAATAAAAAGTGTGAGAGAAAGAGAGAGAGAGAGAGAGAGAGAGAGAGAGAGAGGGAGGGAGGGAGTCAGTGCCTTACTAAATACCATATCTTGTCCTGCGCCGCTTAAGGTCAGTTTTGCCAAGACAAATATTTGAATTTCATGTATTTTAATTGCACGTTTCGTGTGCTGTCGTGTCTTTGGGTTATTAGTGAGCGTATTTCCTTAAAGTATGTGTATATATAAAGAGAGAGTGGAGGAGAGAGAGAGAGAGAGAGAGAAAGCTGGAGTTGGTCTTTAGATTGGATCGCCTGCTCATGTTGTTGACTGATTGCTTTGGCGGCGCCCAAGACAAAAGGCAAAAGCACAGAACGAAACTAAACACAGAAATGCGTGCGCCATAAATTAAAGTAGTTTTAAGTTTTTTCTCTCTCTCTCTCACACACACACTCCTCTCTCTAGCTCTCTCTTTCTCTCTCTCTCTCTCTCTCTCTGTCTCTGTCTTTCTATTGCTGATGGTTTTGGGTTTCGTTTTAGGTTTTTAGCAATTCTGGTACCGCCCGTTGGTTTGCTTTTACCCTAAAAATAGATACACAAATGTGTTTTAATGGTCGCTTTTTGCTCGCGTTTTGCTTTCGACTCGTCCTTCGCATTGCGTCCCAATCTCTGCGCTTTGTTATGCCGTCTGTCGTTTTTCTATGTGACTGAATTTATTTGGTTATACACGCTCTCACTCACACACCAGCACTCTCTATCTCTCTTTTACTCTTTAGCTATTATATCTTTGTGCGTGTTTGGCTGCCATTCGCCAAAAAGTTTTCTGGCCGCTTTTTCAGAGTCTCGAGTTTTGGGTCGGCTGCCACGGCTGCAGCTGCTTAAGTCCTGCTGTGGGGCGGCAAATGGTTTTGATTTGATTAATGAATGTTCTAATTAAGCAAAACCGTCACCTAAGCCCGCTCAGCTGCCGTTTGACCTTGGCCAAATAACAAAAATCTAACCGAACAAACAGCCACACACACACACACACACACACACACATTTGATTTCTGTTCTGTCGACCAGCAACTAGCTATATCAACTCTCTATTACCGTGGAGTTTTGGTTCGGTTCACGTTTGTTTGCGGCCGGAATGAAAGACAAATTATTTTGACCAAGTTCAGGAATTTCATTTTGTTGCCCGCCCCACCCCCACCCACGTTCCGTAACATTTGCTTTTGTGCGTTTCGTTGCTGCAAGTGATTAGCGTTAAATGAAAGTCGAGCTCGCTTGCTCACTCAGTGGCTCAGTGGCTCAGTGGCTCGGTAGACGAGCACTAAAACTTTATCGAAATTGACTCCAAATTGTTTTTCGCCCTCCCCAGCTGCGTCTGCGTACGTTCTGTGATTGTCTTGGGCCACAAATTTCAATTATATGCCCAGCTCTACCCCTACCTCGGCACCCACCTGGCTATGCTTGCGATAATTACGTAATGGCCACTGCCTAATGATGATTGGGGCCGTTGTTGAAGTTTATGAGCACAGTAATTGCCATAAGTGTAACTGCCTCGGCTCAAACTCTAACTTCCATATCTAACTGACTGCAATAGCTAGCCACGCCCCCAACTCTGCCTATCTCTCTGTCTATTTCTCTCTCTCTCTCTCTCTCTCTCTCTCTCTCTCTGTATGTGTCTCTGGCTCTGTCTGCACTCAGCTATGCAAATTTAAAACTTTAAGCACAAGTTGCTGCTGTCCTGTTTGTCCTGTGTGTCCCGTCTGCCATATAAATTTAAACAATGTTGAAAACATGCTGCCTTGGCACTTTTTAACCACGCGCCACACACACACACACACAGCCACGCACACGCACAGCGGCAAGCATTTATGCTGCACACAATTTACATACACATGCTTCTAGCCAGTGCTTATGTGTGTAAGTGTATGTGTGTGTGTGTGTGTGTGTGTGTATTTAATGTCGAAATTATGGACGACAATTTTAATGACAATTCAACTTAACATTAGAACGACAACAACAATGTCGACAAGCGACCAGCAGCAGCAGCCGCAGCAGCAACAACATGCGCAGACTTTGCTGGTCGTTAGTCGCTGCAACAACAACAACAACAACAACAACAGCAACAATGACTTGGCTTGGCAGGCAGCATCAACGGCAGCAAAACAGTTTCCGCATCCGCCAGCCGCCATTGTGCCAGGATGCCAATGCCACATACACACACACACACACACATACATACGCACACACACGCACACATGCTGAGCATGCTGCTGTCGACGGCAATGCGTGTGAGTTAAATGTATGCGCATAAATTAATAATTAATTACACAGAATTACATTTCGGGCTTGTTGTATAATATTCATTATTGTTATGCATAAATAAGGAGACACACACACACACACACACACACATAGAGAGGCAGTCCAGCTGGCAGTCAATTTGTGAGCGATGCGCCATTTTAGTTTGTGTTTAGTTTGTGCAGCAGCTCATTAAAATGCCAGCAGAGCAAAGAGCTTGTCACAGGCAGAGAAATGGAGAGAGAGAGAGAGAGAGAGAGACAGAGAGCGAGCGAGTGAAACCTCCCTTAACTCTTTTTTTTATCGTTCTTTACGCTCAGCTTCTTTTGCCTTTGCTCTGGCTTACACACATCAATCTTCAAATGTATTTATGCTGCGCTCGTAATATATTTCATTTGATTTACAAGCTCTGTCCGAGTCAGCAGTAGCAGCAGCAACAGGACGACTGACAGGACACACGATTTGCATTCCTTTTGATGGCGCTGGCTCCCTGGGGCATATTCAAATGCTGATTTGCTCACAACTACATACCCACATATATATAGCTGTGTGTGTGTGTATGGCAGGAAGCCCATTATCCCTTGTCAGTGGCACAAACGTGTTTATTGGCTCAGCACAAGGACACATTGCCGCATAAATATCAACGAAATTAAGGCGCAAAATATTTGCCAGGGCAATAAATCAACAGTGTGTGTGCGTGTGTGTGTGTGTTTGTGCGAAGGAAATTGACCAAAAAGTATTAGTAACGGAAATTGCACAAATTTTCGGTCAAGCAACTGTGGCTGTGTCCCTTCAGACAGGCAGCAGGCAGAGCTGTGGGCGGAACTTCCAGCCAGAATTTCCATCTCGCTGTGTGGTCATTTTAATTGAAAGCAAGACAAAAGCACAATGGCATTGATGGAGCATATCGAATATGCATAGGCAGCAGCATCACACACACACACACACACACACACACATAGAGGCAACCACACATCATCGGAGATAAACATAGACAGGCAGCCAGACAGCTGAAGCGGGTCACAAATAGAACGGATCCTTGTTGCCTATGCGTGTGGGCCTTTTTCGCCATTGTTGTGCATTACACATTACGTTTAAGCTACGTGTGCATGTGTGTGTTTGAGTTTTTGTCAAACTTTTCCTTCATTCAATGCTCATATTTCAAATGGCGCCTCGCGCTCATAAGTATGCAACACTTTTTCCCACGGGCTGCCTCCGACCCTGCTCTGCTGCCTGGCAGCCATTTTGTAAAATTTGCATGGATAATTTGTCACTTTGAATGATGTTGAAGCTTTTTGAGTGGGTTAGACTACTACGCCATGCCACACCCACCCCTGCGCAGCGCCGCATTCAAAAATGCTTGCGGGAAGTGCGGCAAATGTTACAAATTGTTGTCAGCCAGCCGAACGGAGAAGGCAGCGGCAGGGGCAGGGGCAGGGGCAGGGATTGCTGGAATTGGCAGGATGTAATGAAGTTGGGTGTATGTGTGTGTGTGTGTGTAAATGCCTTGTGTCGCATCAAATTTTGGGCATACACTAACACACACACACACACACACACAGAGATCGTCGCACGCATAGCATACATAACATAACATAATAGGTACATGAAGAGTTTTTGTTGAAAAACAACTTTAATAAACCCGCTTGCCCGACTAATTTGACAATAAAAACCAAATGCTTTGGGAACAGAACCAAGTAGACGCTGCCGTGCACGGAAAAAAAGGGACAACGGGCTTGGACGGACGGGGACTGGCTCTAGCCTACCCTTTTTATGGCCTACATGCGCCGCGCTGCTAACAGGTTTAAAAATTACATTTAATGACAATTGGCGCAACCCGAAAACCTTTCCCCCTCCCCCACCGCATCCCCCATCCCACATCCTACAAAATGCCCATGGCCGCAATCAGATATACAAATTTGAAGGAGTGGGGCATGTGGCAGAGGGACATGTGTAGATGCTGAATGGCTGGCAAAAGTTGGCTGGCAATGGCATTCTCGACAGGTTCGCGCAATTTCCAGCCAAGTTGCTCCCATTAGCCACATAATTTTAAGTGTGTGCGTGGCGCGGCTTTTCGAACGAGTGGCGCCGTCGGAGGTGGAGTGGAACGAGCTCATTTAATATTAAAAGGATTTATGAGACATTTTCCTTTCATTTTGACAACGCAAAAGGACGCACGGACGCACGGGCGGAACCGGACGGGCGGACGGGCGAACGGGCGAAACGGGCGAAACGGTCGGAACGTTTCAATGGCGAATGGCGAATGGCAAATGAAAATTTCTCTCGTGCCGTTGATGAAATTTTCGCTTAACAGAATTTGTGACGCTTCGCGTGGCGCCGTTGCCTACGCTCGGTTAAAGGGTTTTACTTTTTAGTCTCAGTTCCACTTTAGCACCAGCTCTCCGCCCGCTATCCGCCCGCTCGCCGCCCAGTTAGCGCCTGTCGCCTTCGCTGCCTGTGTGCTGCGCTGTTGCTATTGTTGTGCGCAGCGTGGCAACTTTTGCGCTGGTTTAGCTTACGCCTGGGAATTATTTGAGTGCTTTTTGCAGGCGTGCACCCCTCGTCGCTCCAAAAGCCTCTGCCACGCCCCTGCACCCCTTGCCCTCTCAACTCCCTCCAGTCAACATCCCTATCGCGATCCTAAGCGTGTGAAAGTGCAGACGCCGACAACCGCTGAATGTATCAAATAAAAGCCTCCTTTCAATGTGTATGTAAATGTGTGTGTGCCTGTGTATGCGTGTGTGTGTGTGAATTTTGACAGATTTGAAAATTATTATGCAAAATGAATAATTTAGTTGAAAGTGTTAAATTGATTTTGCCCTTTTACAACGCACAACCCCCAACATCGGAGATGAAGGCAATGCTGGCTTGATTGTCGGCGCTGATGGGCATTTCCACAGACCCACCTCCGACAGCCCTCACCTGGCAGGCTATTAAAAGCAGCTTAAGGGGTTGCAAATCATAGTGAACTCTATATGTATTGAAGTCAGAAATATTGCATACGCAGTTACGCAGTTACTTAAATTTATGCCGTTAAACCCATGTTATAGAGCTACTTACTCCAAGGGACGGCGGACTACAAAGGGGTGGAGCATTTTATGTTGTTATTTAAGCTTATATACATATTATTTAATATGCAAGCTAAGCTGTGCTTGAGCATTCTCAATTTGCTTATAGAAGTCAGATCTTTAAAGGAAAACTTCAGCAAGGAAGTTAGGTCTATAAAGACTAAAGCAAAGTTGCAGCAGCTACAACTTTGAAATTACTTTCTCTCTCTCGCTCTCTTTCTTGAGATTGAATTTGTAGCTCTGATCTCCTGCTTGTTCTCCTTGTTTCAGGTTAGCTTTCGATTCTTATTAAAACCTCTTCGTAACTTATACCTAAAACTAAAGTTCACATTCTGTGCATTAGCTTCCACTTCAGCAAGTCCACATCTCCTTCCATCTCTAACAACCTCTCTCAATCGATTTCCCATAACTTATCACATTTTCTCTCTAATTTCTCCCTATAGAAATATAACTCAAATTCTAAGCGCTGCCCCAAAACTTCGACAACTTTGACAGAGCTCAGGCCAACTTGGACTTGTCTCACGCTCCAGATTAATTTGCCTTCTAGATTGCTAACATTTAGCAAAAGTTAAGCATTTCGTATCCTGCATCCATCCAGACAGCCAGCTCATTATCCTGCTGTAAGCAACACCTTTTCGTAATCAGGCTGCAGGCAATTGCGCGCAGTTAGTTTTTGATAGTTGACCACAGCTTTTTTTCGGGAGGCTTTCAGGCATTGGATGCCTCAGTTGCTTGTTGGCTGCGATGTAACTTGTCCAATGGCCACGCCCACTTCAGCTTGGTTACGCTAGCTTAACGCCCATATCTGACGTCATTTGTCAAAATTTGGACGTGTGTGTAGGTGGCGAAGTGGGCCTAAACCTTTCACTAGATAGCCACACACATCTAGCCCACCTTTCAGCTACCACCACCCGTACCCCACCCGTCCCCCACCCGTCCCCCACCCGTCCCCCATCCCTTTGTTCGTCTGTGGTCGTAGTCGTGGCTAATATTGACATTCCTAATCTGTGCAGCGCTGTGTGTTGGCCGTTAAAATGCCGTGTCACATCGTTAGTATGCGTGTGTGGTTCCATTTGTTGAGGTCGCCTTGGCCTGATCAGCTCGCTCAGCTCTAGGGCTTGGGCTTGGGCATTTCGAATTGAGCTCCTCTAGCTCGTATTTCTCATTTGTCGGCGCTGGCTGGGTGTGTTTTGTATTTTGATTCATGCCGCGCTATCAGCACTGGGCGTGTTTCCAACAAATATATAAATATACTTTCCTATATATATATATATGTATATATATGTATGTATACACAGATGTATTTGATGATGACATTGCGAAGTCGAGCCAGTGGGTAGTTTATTAGTTTAAGTAGCTGCCTCATTGGCAGTGATTAGCGTTGGAGTCAAGCAAAGTAACAAAGTGCTGGCGGGCGCTGTTTTCGTATCGCTTTTTAACAACGCTGCAATTTTGTGCGTCATCTCTGATGACCGAAGCAGCGGCGAGACAGTCCGTGGAGCTGGAGTTCGAGTTGGAAGCGCGAGCCATGCCTGGACGTCATGTTGTTACTTTCTTGCAGCGCACTCAACTTGACGGTTTTTGTTTGTTCTTGGTTTTTCTCTTTTGCTGCAAATTGTTAGCAGCTCGCCCGCAGCGAGCAGGCACAGACCCACAGCCAGACCCAGACCTAGACCCAGACCTCTGGCATGTATTTGCCCAACCTGTGTAAAGTGCAGCGCAGACAAATACACACACATACACACATACATAGAGAGAGAGAGAGAGAGAGCGAGTGGGACTCTAGGGCAGACGGCCAAGCTGGCAGCCCGGCAGGAACACGGGCCAAAAGCGATTTGCCTTGCCAAAAGCTGCATGACTAACTTTGTAGTTGTACCTCTCTCTCACTCACTCTCACTCTCCCTCTGTCTCTGCCTCGCTCTATGTGTGTGTGTGTGTGTGTGAGCTGGTGCGACAACACAAGTGTTTTAATTTTACGACATTGTATGAATTTTACTGCTGGCACAGCAGAAACATCAGCACCGCTGTTACATATCGTTAGCTTCCTTAACGGACGTATCCCACATCTTCCAACCGTCTGTTGCCACGCCTCCCATCCGAACCACTCGACCACTCGCCTACCTCCCTCTCTCTCTCTCCCTCTCACTGTGTAGCCCTGCAGCCTGTTGTCTGTGTGCTCATAAATTGCAGCTAGCAAGCTTCAGTGCAATCAACGTCATCAGCTTCATCCGGCCCTACAGCTGCAACAAAAAACCCAACCATGGGCCCAAAAAGAAACCCCGAAAAAAAACGCATAAAATGTGTTTAAAAACCGCAAAAATTTCGAAACCAACTACCGACAGAGAGATGGAATTGCGAGAGAGGGAAAAAATGTTTAACGAACCCCGTCTTAACTATAAGAGTTCATCAAGTGAATCATTCGATTCATTATCAATTGAACTTGATTTCTAATTGAGCTGGAAAAGTTGGCAGTGAAACGATTTGAACAGAAAATTGAACTAGTTCTGGAACTATTTTATGAACTCAAAGCATTCAGTAGGAAGCTTGCAATGAATGAACAGAAGTTAACTCTAGTTCCTTGCTGCTTAAAAAAATAAAACAGTTCCCGGAACTAGTTTAAAGAAAGCTTTGTAATAATTACAAAAGTTTGAAAAGAAGTTTAACTAGTTAAGAACTGAGGTGTAATTAAAACCATTTTTTCAATCAAAAATATGTTTGCTACACAATATGATTCAGTTCCTGGAACTGAATGTCAGCTAAATGTGAAACTTAATAAGTAATTGAAAAGTTGACTAGAATTTGTTAATTAATTTTAACAATTTATGATTGGAATATAGCAAATAAAAAAACTATATTGTAAAAGTTGAAATTGCTTGTATTAAATAATGAATCAGTTCCCGGAACTTGTTCTCAACTTACTTTCGCCGCAATTGCAATATTTGCAAATTTCTATAAAAGCATTCCTTAAACAAACTATTTTTAATCAACAGAAAAGCGAGCTGGATGCTCCGCACACGAACCAGTTCTCGGAACTGGCTAGCAAGCTATACAGGCAAATCGTTTGCTCCACTGTCGCTTAACTGCCGTCACTTAACGTTAACAGTTTACGCTTGCCTGCAGGCTAAAAAGGCTGGCGTTGCAATACACACACACATGCATGCACAAGCACATACACACACACACAGACACACACACGAGCGCGCGCTTGCATGTGCTGCTCGGCACTCGCCGCGCCATCTTTGGCGCGCCATCATTTTTGGTGCTGCTGTTGCGCTAACTGCGTAAAGTTGGCACTTGAAACTGTCAGCTTAAATATGCCAGCTGCACACACACACACACAAACACACACACACACACAGACACGCACATATATACACACATACACATACACATGTGCGGCTACTACATAAAGTGCACAAAATGGTCGACGCATAGCGAAAGTTGTTGCCGTAAGTTACAGAAGCAGCGACTCTTACGGCTCCGCGCAGTCTGGCGGGCCATAACTTTGGGTAACATGCCCCCCACCACCTCCCCCTTTGTTACGCCCCTGATCCAATTTCTCCCCGTCTTCCCCTTGTGCGTTACCATAAATGCATTTTTAAATGCCAGGCTACAGCTAAATTAAGCAGCATTTGCCACTTGCGCTTTACGCGCTCATTCGTTCGTTCATTTATGCTGATACTTTATCACAATTTCTATTTCTCACTCACTCGCTCACTCACTCTCTTTCTTTCATTACAATTTTGTTGCAGATGGTGACGAGAACGAAGAAAATCTTTGTGGGCGGCCTCTCGGCGCCCACCACGCTAGAGGATGTCAAAAGCTACTTTGAACAGTTTGGTCCGGTAAGTAAAACCCATTACAAAAACAGTAGAATAAGAAAAAGAAGAAAAATGAATAAACACAAACGAACTAGTTCTTTTGTGCAAGTAGCAATAAAGCAACGTCTGCCAACTTGCCAAATAATAATAATGAAAATGAAAAATCAGAATGACAGTTGCCGAAAAACGAATCATGCAATTTCGGCGCTCTGCGCGTGTTTCCTCCATAAACTTCAGATACATATACTATATGTATTGTATATATATGTATATATGTGCTGAGCAATGACACCTTCACTGGCTGCCACTTGCCAGCGTTTGTTTGATCAATAAAAATGCCAAAAAAAATGTATATATATTCGTGGCAAATTCAATCTTGACAAGTACTGCAAGGCACAGACGATGCAGCGCCTACTAACCCTTCACTCAAAACAATTTATCCAAAAAATTCTCTGCAGCAAAAGCAAACTCCACTTAAACAGCAGCTCACACACATACACACACACACGCGCACACACACGCACACACTCTGTGCATGTGTTTGCGGCTGAGTGCCGTTCGAGTGCTCTTTAAGTTCTCCATTCAGTCAGGCAGCTTGGCAGGTATAGGCAGGTATAGGCAGGCAGGTGGGGCCCGCCTGGTCTTGTTATAGCGCACAAAACAAATTTTTAGCACGAGTACAAACAAAAATTGTTGTGTTCTTGATTGCGATACTAAACGAAAATCGATTTGTTTCGACGCTCTTCGATTTTAATGAGCGACTAGATGCTTCAGACTGCAACGGCCGTTGTATGTGGCAGAAGCAGCCGAGGCAGCCGACGCAGTCGAGGCAGCTGACGCCGTTGAGGATTTCATTAACGATATGCAAAATATTTGCTCAAGCCTTATCCAGCAAAGCTCTGCGTGCATGCTTAAACATAAATCTTTAATAAGGATAAGACAAAATGAACGAAATCTGCCAAACTGCCAGCAGAGAATGAGAAAAGCTACATAAAGATTTGCTTAAGATTCTTGTTTAAACAGAGGAATTATGTGGAATTGCCGCAGAGACAGCTTTAAGTCTTCCGACTACACTTTAAGCTTACTGTACTTATATCAAAAGTTATTTTGAAGATGTCTACACAGAGAAAGTCGATTAGTTTCATACTTTAAGATATTCAATTACAGCTTCAAAGTGCTCTGGAGCTTGTAAATGAAAAAAAAGATGCAAACAGCAAGTCAACTAACAAAGCTCCTGTTTGAGTTAACGTTTATTCATCAAGCTTTCACATTAATTGAAAAGCTCCCTTTTGCCATAGAAGTTTAAAGCAGATTTTGGCTTTAAATACTCCCAATATTAACCTATTGTGGCAACAAAACTTAAGCATAAGCTCATGTTCAACACACCACAAATGATACTTAAAGTTTTCGTGCGCTTTCGCAACTTCAATTAAATATTTGATAAGAACATTTTGACGTTAATCAACTTTTATAATTGCTTTGCACTTTTAAATTGGCTGTTAGCCACCTGAAAAAATGGCATCTATCACTGCTGGCATTTTTTGCGCGAGGCCAACACACAACCAAAAAAAAATTAAAATTACATTATGAAATGGAAAACTCGCCGCGCTCAACGAAATTTTCGCGCACAAAGCCGCAATTTGTTCTTTTTTTTGCTGTTGTTTCGCATAGCTTTGGCAATATTCATTGTTTTGTCATTTAATGCTGCCCCACATTCTGGAAAAACTCTCAGCGGATTTGGAAACTTCACTCAACGACCAGGTGAAAAGCAGATGAGGGGCTGCAGCAGATTTGGGTAAAGTCAGGCAGAGCGGGGCTGGGCGAGGTGGGGTGAGGGGCAGCCTCCTGATAATTGACACAAATTGGCGCAACTTTTTGTCAGCTCTTCAAACCGCCAGCACGTCAACTGGCATTTGCGATGGCTCATTGCGCCCGCGCCCACGTCACTCGATAATGCGAATATAATGACGACGCCCCACAACTTGCAGCCCAGGCACAGGCACAAGCGCCCCCAACTCAGCTGGCGGCGTTGCCACCATTCATGCCACATAAACGCCCATCAATCAAATCAGCGCTGCGCAAAATGCTTTTAAGTAATTTTCATCATAACTGCGAATGAAGCTGTCAAAATCCATAACGATCAAATAGTTGAAACACCTAGCCAAAGATATTGCCTAGGTGGGAAGTGGCGATTGCTCTACTCTCCCTCTCTCTCTCTCTCTCTCTCTCTCTCTCTCTCTCTCTCTCTCTCTCTCTATTGAAACAAAGGCGAAGCAACTTAACCAAGCGCGAATTGCTAATGGCAAACTTTTCAATTAATCCGCATTTGCAAAAAAAGAGAAAGAAAGAACAAAAAAAATTATAATAATAACTTGGCGCACAAAGGGCTCTGGTTGGAGAGGCGTAGGTTGGAGGAATGGCAAAACTTTCGACAGGAAAATAACAGAACTGGAGATGGCTGGCCAGCCCTACTTACTACTTGGGCCAAGTTATTGATTACAACTAATCCCCTTTTGGCTTTTGCCTGCCGCCTCATTGAGCAGCGGCTTGGCAAAGAGATTTGCGCCGTTCGGCCATAAACAAAATAGTAGCAACTGGCCCCGCCGGCTCAGACAGCCAGCTCCTTGTGGGTGTGGGTGTGTGTGTAGCCGTATCCGTGTCCGGATCAGCAACAGCAACGACAACAGCAAGCAGAAGCATATCCCAGGGCAGGTGGCCAGCCAGGCGTTAATGACTTTATCGGCCATTTTTCTTCTATGGGGGAGATGGAAAGAGAGATGGCCAAAGGGAGAGTGTGTGTGTGTGCGAAAGAGAGAGGGAGGGGGAAGGTGGAGAGATGGCCTTTGTCGTTGTCAGTGCCATTAGAGACGGCACACGGTAAAGATTGATTAGCCAGGATGACACAGTCAGGCACAGGCATAGGCACGGGCATCGCCACCGGCACAGGCCAGAAACAGAAGCCATTCAATATGATTAATAGTTGTTGCATGTTGCGTAGCACGACGGCGACAATCACAACGCTACGGCCCGACAATAGACCAAATAGACCAAATACCCAAATGCCGGATAGTCGAATAGCGCAAACAACATCGAGATTGTCTATATAGAAATTTATGACCCGAGCAACCAGCCAATTTCATGTTGCCAGCGCAATTTTTTACTTTCGCCTCCCTCTCTTTCTATTATATATACATATATATATGTATATATACTATATATTTTTGGTTTTTTTTTCTAGTTTCGCCTGCCCTCAGCCATGTCAGCAGCACATTTTATTTGCATTTCATTTTATTGTATGTATTAAATGTTGCATTGCATTGTTTGCCTTTTGTTGTTCATTTTGTGGGCGAGAGCTGCAGCTGCAAGGCTATAAAACGAATACCGGATGCTCTAGACGAAATTTATAGATATTTCGTGAATATTCTGATTGAGTTTCATTTGATATATTTGGATTTCTCATTGGAATTTCATATAAATTCTGTTGGCAACTGGCTCAGCGGTGAAAATGTGTTCATAAAAATAGTAGTGCGACTAAAATATTTTGAAAACAATTTGAAACGAGTATTATATATACATATTTAAGTTGTTTTCAAAATATTATGTTCATCATAAAATTTGGATGCCAATATTCAGTCGCACTACTATTTTTATGAACACAGCTGTACATAAAATGTGATTTGATTTGTTGAGCATCTACATGTAAGAGAGAGAGACTTGGAAACGCTGTTGAGAAAAAATAACTGGAAAGAACTAAAATCTCTTCTGATTTAATCTTTAATAAAGCTATAACCCATATATAACTTATGTTGCCTTCATACCCAAAAGCATTTACTTTACTCAAAGCTATCATTTCAACTTCCATCACTCCTTTGCAAGCCTTTTTTAACACATTCAAAAGAAGACTTAGCCATATACATTTCCAATTTAAATACCTTTTGATCACGCTTCACGTGTCTCAGCTTTCAGTTGCAACATTTGACTTTTATGTGTAGTAATATCATATGGCATGTGCGCATACATAGATTGCAGTTAAGAGCTCTTATGGCCTAACGTTACTTGGCTAATAGCAAAGTTTCAGTGCCCCGCTGTGTGGGAGGTCATAAAAACTTGAATCTCTCTCTCCCTCTCGCACCTTCGCTCAGTGTACAAACAGATACATTGAAAAGGCAGCTACGACAGGCAGAGGCCAATCATTTGACCCCCTTTTGGCATAACCCGTGCCGCCTGATAGTTGCCACACCTTTTAAATGCAAATCAGAGAAATGTTTTGCTGCTCTAGCCCACTCGCCACTCGCTACTCACCACGCACCGCCCGTCGGCCAAATAGAAAACAAAACCAAACCAAACCAACAAAACAAATGGCAAATTTCAAATTTTCACTGTGCAAGTTTTTAGTGCAAATGCTTCACATTTAACTGGCACACCAAAACGCACACACACACACACACACACATAGTGCAGTGGACCCCAAGCTGACCTCAGCTGCTGCAACCTTTGCCACTGATTTTATTGCAGCTGCTGCAAGCGCTGCGATAACACAAATTTCACATGCCGCAAGGACAAGAGACGACACGGCAGCAGCAGAAGCAGCAGAGGAGAAGCCGAAAATACAAAAAAAAAAAGAATGAAAAGTAAAAACTGGCAACAAAACCAACAAAAATGCAAAGCTCTTTGGCTAAAAAATTGCAAATAAACTACACATTTTGCAAAAATCCCCCTACGGCAACTACCTACTCTTCACCTCAGCTAACCCCGCTTGCATCTCTCTGCAACAAGCCTGAACTATGGCTATGGGGTATGGAAATTGCAGTGGCCAGTATCAGGCAGCCTGCAGACATCGCCCTGTGGCTTTTAAAGGTGTTTACGGTGTTTGCTTTGCCCTGCCCCAAGGGTTAGTTAATTTAAGCGCTTTTCATAAGCATTTTATGTGCAGAAGACGAGCAGGGTCAGAGCCAAAGCGAGAGCGAGAGCGAGAGCCAGAGCTGACCAGGCCAAGTGGCAAAAGTGCAGCCAAAGCTGCCAAATGTCCAGCAAACTGGCGTCGGCTACTTCTCACGGCTTGAGCAGTGGCCAAACCAGCAAACGGCTGCAGCAGCAGCAGCTACCCCTGGGGCATTAATTATGACAAATTATGCAAAATAAATTGCAACAAAAATACAAAAGAAGCGAGTTTAAGTATTTAATATAATATGGTTAGAGTTGGTAGAGAAACGAGAGAGAGAATGGCAGAGAGAAAGAGAGAGAGAGAGAGAGAGAGACCGAGTGTGTGTGTGCGGGCAATGAAATGATTGGCATTTGCTTAACAAATTATTCATGTGATTTCTTCTTAATATGAATATACATTTTTAATTATTTGATTATGATTGAATGAATACAAAAGAAGACAGATTAAATAGGGCAAAACGAAAATTGAATACAGTTCTATATGAAAAGTTTAAGAGACAACTGAAGAGGCGACCAATCGAGTTTTGATGTTTCTCTTCATAATTAACATATAATTTGCATATAAATTAATCTATATTATCTATCCAATTACTAACTAAACTAATGTAACTATCTATAATATAACATACTTCTAGTAGTCAGTTAGTTATATGCCTAAAGTTTATTCAACCTTTTTACAGATATGCAAATCCTTTCACATATTCCCTCAACATTTCAACTTCTATATATCATCTCGTATTATATTTACCCTCACATGCATTTATCTTCTAGCCTTCTCTTTGCGTGAGACATCTCTTTATGCTCAACACGTTCTATACAAAATAATAGGCAGGGTATATGCAGGTTGCGTATGCCGCTGCTGCAGATAGAGTTTCAATCTTGTTTGTTTGCTCACCTGCCTGGGCGTATCAGTCAGTCAAGCAGTCATTCAGTTCTGTTTGTGTTGTCCTTGTGCCTCCACTGTGTGTGTGTGTGACATAACTGTGGGCAATTTTTGAGGTACTGCGAATGCGAAGTGCCTCTTTCCAGCTGCATAAATTATGATGAAGCGCAAATCTTCAGTTAGCCGTATGTAAATGTAAATGAAGGCTTTGTGCCTATGCATGCATGTGTGTTGGTGTGCGTGTGTGTTAGTGTATGTGTGTGCACGATGAGTGGCAGATTTGCATAATCCTTAGCAAAAGGTTCCATGACAACGCCGCTGCTGTTGCTGCTGATGCTGATGCTGATGCTGCTCGAAATGTCAATGTGGGTGCACTGGTTGGGTTAGAGGGTTAGATGGTTGAGGTTAGTGGTTGGGGGCTGGATGTTGGTGGCGGCTATGGTGGCTGCCTGACAAGCCACAAATACTTCAGCACCTCCACCTAAGCTCGTAATTAACAGTATATATGTATATATATATGATATATGCACCACATTTCTATTGGTATGTTTTTGTGTGTGTGTGTGTGTGTGTGTGTGTGCACTCAAAGCTTGCACTAGCAGCTGTCATTTACATAGCCAATTAGTTGTACATAAGCACAACAACAACAACAACAACAACAATAACAACAACAGCAATAACAACAACAACAGGCACACCTGGAGCTGCAGCTTCAGCTGGCAATTTCTAGCTTAATCCCCGCCCGGCCGCAACTAATTTAATTGTGTTCAATTTGCCATAAAGGCGTTTAATGCCAGCAAGAGCTGATAAAACCTTGTAAACATACACACACACACATAGACACTCACACTCATACACATAAATATATATATATATATAATGTCTGGCTATATATTATGGATTTTTCACATGATATGCAAAAGCCCAGCGGCGTCAAAGCAAAACCAACTGCAGAAAAGCGAAAGAAAAAAATGGAAGTATAACCAAACGAGCCCCCAATGCAGACGAAGACGTTCGTTCGTTGTTAATGCTTTGATAGACACATTACTTCCGTCTCAGTGGTTAGGCAGTGCAACAACAACAGCAGCAACAGCAACAAGAAGAAGAGGAAGAGGAAGAGAAAGAGTAGCAGCAACAGCCGCAGCACCACCAGAAATCTAATACGTCTTGCCAAGCGAGGGATAACTGTTTGTTTACACAGCCCGACGACTATTTGGCCTGGGCTAAAAACCTGAGCCCTTGCTCCGCCACTCGAATTGGGTCTGGGTCTGGGTCTGAGTCGGAGTCGCAGTCGGAGTCGGAGTCTCGTATGCTGTTGGGTTATGGGCTCTCTGGGTCTCTGGACTCGTCTGCCGTTCTGCATATCTCTCTGCAGGCTTTGGCAAATTGCGCAAAAAACATTGCAAAAGGCAGCAGCAGCAGCAGCGGCAGCAGAAGCAGCAGCGGCTGCAGATTTCATGCACAACAAATTGTCATGCGGACAGGCAGGCAGCCCACACACACACACACAGCTACGCAGACAGCCAGCGCTGCGGTTGGTCTTTCTCTCCGCCTCTCTCTCTCTCTCCGCCTCTCTCTCTCTCTCTCTCTCTCTCTGCTCCAGTTGCTGCTCAAGCACATGAAATCCTTACCCAGGCGCAAGTCAAGCAAACAAACAAACCGCAATGACATGCAGGCAAAGCACAAGCTATATCTCCTGCTGCTCATCCTGCCACAAAACCCAACCGCCCTACCACCGCCTCCAGCCGCCAGCCACGCCCCCTAGTCAGCATTGCCACAGTTGTAACCGGAAACTGTCGCACTTATTTGGCTACGCGCTAGTTTCGCATATTTCACTGTCAACTTGCGGTAAATAGACTTTAAACAAATATGAAAATAACTCGCAAGAAGCTCACAACAACACACATACGCGCACAAACATACACACACACAGCGTGTGTATGTGAGTGTGTGTGTGGGCAAGAAAAATGCAAAAATCTGCAGAGCCAAAAGAAATTTGCAAGTAAACGTTGGGTAAGCAAATGGCAAGTTGTAAAGTTTGTGGCTTCTCGTTTCCCTGTCAGCGTCTGAGCTCTCCCTGTCTCTTCCTACCTCCCTCCCTCTCGCTCCTGAAGGATTTGCGCTCCCAACGGGGGCCGTCTGTGTGTGTGTGTGCGGCACTCAGTGGGAGTCTGGCCACGTACGTAATGGAAATCAATTGTTTACTTTATATGAGTTTTTCAAGTGCTTATTCAATATCATTAGATGAAGATGAGGTAGCAATACGCTCCGACTATAAATGCCATATGTTGTGTGCTGTGCCTGAGTGCATGTTTCGTAATAGTTCTGTGGCATCCGTAAAGTGCATCAAATGAAAACTACAACTTGAGTTGAGCGAAAGGTCAAAGCTTAGCAAATTAGTTTGCCAAGTGCTGAGCTCTATAAATATAGCTTGAAAGGACAACTGTGAAATATGTGCAGTAACTGAAACTCAAATGAGAATCTAGAGCTCGTGCTGATTGAGAAACCAAAACTGAGCTTAGCCTACGTTTAGTTAAGACATATATCTTTAAGCAGCCAGGTGAATCGCCGAGAAGAGCTTGACACGACACTGTGAAATCTGTAAATTAGATTGATTGAATTAGATTGAGAATGCAAAGCCATAAAACTATGTCTTTACCAGGCATGAGAATTAAGGAGAACAGATTGAAATGACAACTTTGAAATGTAGAACATTTAGAAATAGAATATATGAAAAATCCAAACTAAGCAAAGTCTAGCCAGACATGAGAACCGTTGAGATGACTCCAAAGAGTCGAATGTAAAATCTCTAAAAATACTTTAACCCTAACTAGAACGAGGCGTAGAACTAGAGTTGATAGAAAGGTCAAAGCTATGCAAAGTAGTTTGCCAACTGTGCTCAAAAAGCAAATCTTTAAGCAGACTTGAGAATCGCCAAGAAGGGCGCAAGACAGACGCCTGACTGCATAAGCAAACTAGCTGCAGGGCCGCAAGCGACAACTTCTGCCATCGACTTGCCCAAATTATTGCCCAAGTCGCTGGGCAAACAGCGCACGGCCTGGACTGCAACTCAACTTTTCTCATTTTCAACGGCAAAATTTCCTTTTCTCTTTTATCATTTTTTTTTTTTTTTTTTTTTTTGTTAGCGAAAATCTTAATTTAAAAGCCCAGCTGTTGAACC
This sequence comes from Drosophila anceps, assembly GCA_035045945.1. Taxonomy (NCBI): domain Eukaryota; kingdom Metazoa; phylum Arthropoda; class Insecta; order Diptera; family Drosophilidae; genus Drosophila; species Drosophila anceps. The sequence continues at coordinate 3,810,663 of JAWNON010000186.1, read as the reverse complement.
AAAGGTTAACCTTTCAGCACGGTCCTTTTACAAACACACACACACACACACATACACACACAGATAGAGTAAAGCAAAAAAAATGCCATAAAACTCATTTTGTCAGGCAGCTAGCAGAGACTCGGCTCGACTCGACTCGACTCCAGCCCAATTTCAAGCACGCCTCAATCTGCACACACACAGACAGAACTTAACCAGCCACAGCAACTGCTGAGTGTGTGTGTGTGTGTGTGTGTGTGTATCTTAGGGCAACTCGCGAGAGATGCAAATAAGCGAATATTCATTTGATGATACGAATACGAATACGAAAACGAATACGAATGCGAACACACAAGTACAAGTGTGTGCTACACGTGCGTTGTTGCCAACCGACGACAATTTAAAAGTACGTTTTTATCGCAAACTGACAGCAGACAGCGGCAGCCAGAGCCTGGTTAAACCGAGAGTGGGAGAGAAAGAGAGAGGGCAAGGGTAGAAAGAGCTGGGATCGACAGCTTGAGATAGTCACGTACACGCCTTTGTTTTTTTTTTTCAGGCTTTTTATTTCGTGCCAATTGTGCGCCTAATTAGCGTCGAATCGCAATGCCAAGCGCGGCATCTTTGCAATTAAAACGCACTTTTCATGTGCCCCGTCTGCTGAATATAAAGAAAACACACACGCACACACACACACACACACACACACACCGACAGACAGGCGGCAGCGTGAGTATGAGAAATGTGAAGCCAGCTACAAAATGGCGCATGTTGCCGCCTACAAAATTAATTTGATTTATGCTGCTTTCAGCTGCGTGCGTGTGTGTGTCCGTGTGTGTCTGTGTTTTTTCCAATTGGCGTTGTTGCTGCTGACACTGACTGGCTTGCCAGTTCGGTCAGGTAACGAATTTCTGGCTAACAACGCAAATAAAAATAAAATATTGCCCTGGCGAATGTAAAGTGTCGACTTTTACATAGCACATATGTATAGCTACATGTACATATATATGTGTGTAACCGTGCGTGTGTGTGTGTATGCACGTCTTTGCAATAAAACAACAAACAAACAAGAACAATGCACAACAACTGCGTTTCGGGCGTTGATCTACCGGGTTACAATTGTGGATGCTGTCAGAGGGCCGAACTGCCTGCAACTGTGCCGAGTCTTACATGAAACAGCGCCAACAAATGTAACAAGCAGATGCGCAAACAACATGAATACAATAAAAACAACAACAGGAGTAATAATAAAACAAGCTGCAAGTACAGATAGATATATGTGCTATATATGTATATATAGATAGATTTTCAAATTGGCAACGACTAGAAGATACCTGCACTGACCAGACTTAGACTTCAATTATATGTCGTATATCTAGCTATTTTCGAAGCTGAAACTTAAGTGTACTCAGCCGTTTTACAACACTTAAGTCACCAAAAATAAAGCAGTATAAAATTTCTAAATTAGAACCGCCCCAAACAAACGGCAAACTGAAAGCTTCAAGTCAAAATATATTTTGCTAAAAATTTCTGGCTGAAATTCCAGCTTCATCTGCAACTTGACGCAAATCAGTTTAACGCTTAATAAAGACTTATCTGCCGCACAAAGCGAATGGCATTCGGATATTAAATTTTGTGGCAATGTAGGTGCGTATAGACCCCACAGCGCTGGCATATGCATATGCGTTGCGCAGGTATGAACATGGCAACAGGACAGCCGCACAATGCAAATAAAAAGCCATAAACTTTCATTTAAGTTTAAAATGGCATTAAAATGAATGAGTGGCTGCTGCCACTTGCTGCCAGCCAGTTCCCCCCATATATACATTTTCATTTTCATTCCCATTGCTTTTTTTCGTTCCTTTTTTTTTGCGTTGTTTATTTTTTAGCTAACAGTCTGTTTTTGGCTGGGCACGGCCAAGTAACACATGTATCATAATTCATTTTCATGTTTTATTTCATTTTAACTGCAGTTGGCTGTGTCGCTATGTTTGTCGCACTCGTTTATTTGCCATGTGCGTATGTGTGTGGCTGCTGCGTGCTAACATAAATATATATGAAAACAACAGCTAACAGCCCACAGCTAGCAGCCAACAGCCAACAGCCAACAGCCAACAGCCAACAGCCAACAGCAAGAGCAACAGCAGCAACGGCAAACAAACAACATTCAAATAATTGACATATACACACGCATGCTGCACAGCAACAACAACAACAACAACAACATCTCCAAAGCACTACGAGTGTTCGTGCGTGTGTGCGACCAAACCCCATCTAGCTATCTATGCTTGCCCACACTTGCCTCCAGACATGACAATTAAAACGCCAACATTGCATATGCTTAATATTTATTTATTCAATAAAAAGTGTCGCCCACCTTTGGGCGCTAAAGTTTTTGCCATTTTAATTAATTAGTGCAAATGCAACAAATTTTTGCATAGCTAAATTGTCAAACATGGAATTTCAGTTTTATAGCCATGCGTTCGCTCTGACAATTAAAAGCCAACTTTGATCTTGCTAAATATGAATAATTTGAAAACTAAACATTTTGTTGCCTACTTTCGCGCGTTGAGTTTTTATACATTTCTATTAATTAGCTAAAAATATGAATTTTTTTGCATTCATAAAATGTCAAATATTTAGAATTTGAGCTTTTTGGCCATGCTCGACGCACTCGGGCCACATCCGCGCCCAGTCTAACTTTCTGCATGCGCTTATAAATATTAAATAAAATTAAAAAGCAAACTAATTGTTAATCTGTGCGGCTTGCGGCTTTGCCATATGCGCTTTTGTCAACAGCAACAGCAACAACAACGGGTGCCATCTGTCTGTGCGCTTCTCTCTCTCTCTATCTGTTTCTGGCCACTAACAAGCTCTGTTGAGCTGACCACGCCCCTTGTTGTTTTAGCTGCCGCCGCCTCCGCTGACGCCATGTTTAAAATGTAAAGCACTTGCTGTGGTCGCTTTGAGCGACCCAAAAGTTAATCTCTGCCAACCGCTGAACAGGCAAACTGAAACCCTATTTGCCTCTATGAACCGACGCCCGCCCACCCCTTCTCGCCCATTCTATTTCCCGTACTCTAAGCTTAGTTGGTTATTTTTGCCAGCTATTCCATATACATATTTTTTTTTTAGCTGTAGCTCTCCCACTGCATACGACCACAACTTACATTTTTACAGAGACGCGTTTTGTTTTTGTTTGTTTTGCTTTATTTTCGCAGTCACTTTTTATGCTCAGCTTACAGTTTTTTGTGTCTCTCTGTGTGTGGGAGTGAGTTTGAGTTTGAGTTTGATTTGTGCCAGCAAGAAGTCAACCAGCCAGTCCAAGATAAATCGCCTTTCAACGCAACTGCAGGCATAAAAAATCACACGATCAGTCATTACACACATACACACACACACACATGCACACAGCCATGCACACATCCTGTTATAGCATAAGCACTTATGTGGTCTCTCCTCTCTCTCTCTCTCTCTCTCTCTCTCTCTGTGTATGTGTGAGTGTGCGGTACTGCCAGCAAAGTCATCTTGCGTGCTCGTCCCCTCGTCTGCTTCATCTTCTTCTTTTTTATCGCCAGCGCTTTAAATTTTTTATGCAAGCTGCTCTGCTGATTTGGCGATAGTGTCGTCGTCCTTGTGGCTGTTGCCTGCAGCACATAAGTCATTTTGCAGGGCACTTGTAAGAATTCACACGAGCTGCGTCCCATCCGCCGCATCCTGCATCACTTTAGCGTCTCAATAGTCTGTTACTAATACGTTTTTGCACTGTGCTGCCATTTTAATGCCTTTCATGCAGCGGCACTAGCAGCAGCAGTAGCAGCAGATTCTTTTCGAGTGCATAAAGGGGCGACAGCTAAGGAGCTGCTCTCGCAGCTATCTGCACGGCCAAGCTGCTGCGTCACTGCGTCAATGCGTTACAGGATATTACCGCCGTCATTCAAGCAGCACACGCCGGAGGCGAAGGGGCCCACGCACATGCCTTGGACTGCAGCTGCTGGTTGGTGGTGCAAGTGGTGCTGTGGCGCTGTGGCGCCTCAATACTCTGACGCTTCCGGTATTTATGATGCAAGTAATCAAATTGAATGGCGCGTTGCAGTTTCTTTCGCCTTTTATTTGAGCAGACTGATGCTGCAGCTGCAACTGAAGCTGCTGCTGCTGCTTCTGCTGCTGATGTGATTGCAAAGGATGGCAAGTTCTTTTTTCTTTGCCTTTCCACTGCATGCGTCCCACAGTGATAAATTCCTGCTCCCTCTCTCTCTCTCTATGTATCTCTCTATCTCTTGCTTTTACTCTTACTCATTGGTGCTTCCGCTGGCGCGGCATAAAAAATTGTGCAAAACTTTCAGCTTTCTACACATTTTCGTCGCTTATCAGCGACGGCTGCTGCAGTTAAACTCGAGTAGAGTGAAACGTGGGGGGCGGGTGTCCAATGATAATAATGAACGTGCATGAAAAATTGCAAGTTGACTTGGCACTTGGAACTTGGGCATTACCTAAGGCGCAATAAATAATAAGTACCAGTGTAGCTGGAGCAGCAGTAGCAGCAGCAGCAGCACAAGTTGCCTCAACCTGAACAGAATGGGCGCATAATGAACGAGGTCTTGAGCGTTTCGAAAAGCGTAAACCGAGCGCTGACTTGCATAATGCTAAATTAGTGGCCATGGATAGCCTTAAGTGCAGCGCGGGGCAAGCAGCTCAAGTGATTTACACAGGATGCGCCAGCGATTAGCGCCAGTTGCTGACTCTCACTCTTAACCATCTCTCTTTCTCTCTCTTACTAGCTCTCCATCTCTCTCTCTCTCTCTCTCTCTCTCTCTTTCTCTGCCTACTCAAGGCTAAGTTTACAATTTATGCTCATTTGACAAAGTAGATAATCAAAGTGCGTAGCGCAGCGCAGCGATAAAAGCTTCAATAACGAGCTGATATTAATAGTAGAATTTTTTTAACAATTTTATTGAAGCACGCTTGCCCCAGTCTTGCCTTAATGGAAAGCTTCTTTGAAAGAATATGTTGCTATAGTGATTCGAGGTGCTTTTCTTTGATAATGAGATCGGATGGAGAACGCAGTCAATCTAAGCTTAAAAGTAGCAATTATAACTAGCTAATTTATGGTAAAACAAAAGTAATTTATAGAAAAGATTAGAAGAGAACAGATAAAGAACTAAGATAGCTAACTAATATATGATAAGCTAGATTTAAAATGCATATACTGACATACAGGTCCACTCAGTAGTTGAGTCTTAGAGCTAAACCATAGATAAAACCTATAAAAGAGAATAAAAGTAATTTATTGAACTGAACTGTTTCTAGATAGTCAGCTGAAATAGCTAACTAATATATGACAAGATATGATAAGAGTGACTTATAGAAGAGATTGAAGCTAAGATAACACTAGATCATGAGCTAAGACAGATCATCTTTCTAAGAGAGACAGAAACAGAAAGAGAGAGAGAAAGATAGAGCGAGAGTGTTTCTTAAGCCCTTCACTCAGTTTTAACAACTTAAATTCAAAGCAAGTCAAATGAAAATTGTTATTAGTAATTATAGTAATTAGTTTGATAGATGTTTTATTATTTTACCAATAAATTCTGTATTCTATTTAATAGAGCACAATCTGTACATATCTAGAAGTATTTATATAGACATATATACAAATACATTCAGATATCAACTCAATAGCTTTGACTCTCTCTCTCTCTCTCTCTCTCTCTCTCTCTGCTAACGCCTGCACTTCTTGCAATAGTTTTTCTTTATTGTGCGGCAAAACTTTTGTTTAAAGTCTAGCTTTTGTCGGACTTGGCATGGCAATCAGTGATAAAAATCATGGACTTTCTGGCGCTCTTCAGCTCTTGAGCTGGTTCCATTGAACAATGTGGCGCGCGGCTGTAGGTGCTTTAAAGCTTAAGGCTTATGGCTCACAATCTGCACCATTCACGTGGCCATTTCCGTGAAGCGGGCCATGAAAAATGCAGCTGCTGCTAAAATTTTTGCTCCTTTTCGCATGTTGTTTTTAGCCAAAACGTTGGTCAGCAAAGCATCGAAAAAAAAAAATACAAAACTAAAAATAAAAATAGCAAAGGCAAAGAGAGTAAAAAAAAAAATGATCCGACTTGGTTGATTTATGCTTTTGTTATTGTTTTTCATAAGCCGTCGCCAGTTAAAGTGAATTGTAAGTGAGACAAAGAGAGAGAGAGAGAGAGTGAGAGGGACAGACTGTGAGTGAGAGAGGGGATAACTTGAAGCACACACAGCTGTCGCTGGTAGATAACCCTAAAAGTTTGCACTAAAGACTCAATCAACGTGGCTTCTAAGCAGCTTCCACAAGTCGTGTCTGCTGCAATAAATGAACAAATTAATTAAGATGTGGCAGCAACGTGAATTGTTGCACGATTGCCAGTAGCTGATGCTGCTCCAGCTGCTGTCCTGCGGGTCGTCGTAGCTGGCGACATCAAATTAATGCAGCGCTGTCAACCTGCCCGGCAGCAACAACAAACTCTGCTGAGGACAAAGGCGCTGCGAAACGTTAACGTTAACGCTTCACTGCATACATGGACAACAGCATCCCTCGCTGCCTTCCCAATTCTTTCTCGCTCTGTCTCTCTAACTCTTTTTATCTGTCTCTCTTTCTAACTCCATTTGCTGGGCTGAGCTGAAAAGCAGCTTAGCCTGCAGGTGATGCTAGCGACAACGCAAAATCAATCGAGAAATCCATCGGCCAGGCATAGATGGCTACACGCTTCATTCCGCTGTCCATGTCCTTTGCCATGTGTGTGTGTGTGTGTGTGTGTGTTAGTGTGTGGGCACGTGCTGGTCAGCGCCAATAACGACGTAATCTGTTTATATCCCTTTTTCCCTTCACTTTTTCTGCTTTCTTTTTTTTTTTTGGCTATTGTGTTGCGCACTTTTTTCCATTTGTCGTTGTGGAGCGCTTGGAGCTAGGAGCTTGGAGCGCTTGGAGCTGCTTCAATTTTCTGGCCGGCAGTTTTTGTCGCTTGTCGTTCGCTCGTACCCTGAATTGAGTTGTTATTTTTCGCTTAGTGCAATTTATTTTGGCCAAGTGGCAGCCAAACGGGCCAGGCAGCGCTTAATTTATTATGCTGGCTGGCTACAGTTGCTGCCGCTCCTTCTGCTGCTGCTGCTCATCAGCCAAATTGTGCTGGCCATTGTTCAATGGCAGATAAAAGAAAAATTAAAGGCAAGCAAAATGAAAGTCGTCGCTCGACGTTGCTTGTCGAAGCAGCAGCAGCAGCAGCAGCAGCAGCAGCGGCGGCAACAAAGCAGTCAGCCAACAACAACAACAAAGAGCCAAAAAAAAAACCTTATTAATTTCAACTTTGAAAAATTGTGCATTGGCTTAGAGCGGAGCAATTTCACATCAAGGCATCCATTTATTAGCAGCGTGATAAATACTTTCAATTTTCCTTTCAATAAATGATAACGTAATGCCCTAGCATTAAAATAGATCAATGGCCAAACTGTCAATAAGCCAAAAGAAAATCAAGTATACTAATCAGAAGAAGAGCAACAACAACTAAAAGAAAATGAAAAATCAAAAGCAAATGTTTTTCAATTTCTCAACAAACTAAACACAAATAATAAAAAATTGAGCTTAGAAAACTCATTTCCGGCTAAGATGAATTTGCCTTAGTCTAGTCCAGCAGGAATTATGAAACTCAATTCAACTCAAAGCAAATAAAGCAATGCAAATTGATATGAACGTAGTTCTCGAGAAAAGTAATTATTTTTCTTAAACGTCGCTTTGACTCGTCGGCCACAATAAAGCAATCAAAGACAAGTTCAGCTGAGTGCCAAATTGTGCCCGAAATTTATTCCGAAAGGCTATTTAAATGTCTTCAATGGAATATTTTAATTGGACATTTCATGAGCTTGTGGCTGGCTTTTTCAACTTTTACTTTAAAATTGATAGTGGATTTTAAAGTAGAGGATTATTTTTTTGTTTCTACTGTTTAGAAAACTGTTAATATGCGAGCAAATGGGGTAAGTTTTTGAAGGGAAAATTTAGTTTCGGTTGACTTTGAGCAAATTATGCTTTGCTGGCATGCAACTATTGACTAAAAGCTTGCCGATACCTTATGAGGCTTACAGAGCTTTTATCTTAAGTGTCAATTTGATAAATATTTTGAGAAAAATAGGGCTGAAATATTTCGAGAAACACTTTGCGTTACGTTCTGGCATAAATCAAACGAAAAGGCTTTAGTCAAGCAATCTTCAAGTAAGCTTTAATAACACTTAAACTTAAAACTTTAAGTTAAAGCTTGAATAAATGCTCCAACCATCTTTTTAAGAAGTCATTCCTTAAATATCATTTATTACTGGTATTTATAGGATTTTTAAGTTGCAGAAGAGCTTTTAGTTCCATCAAAGCTTTAATTGAAAATCGTATAATTCTAACTAAAAAGTTTATTTACAGCTTTTTAGCTTGTCAGCTCTTCTCCAAACTCTTTGTTCACATACTTTATTGTTTTACCCTCACTTGACTATTGTTGGAAACGAAACGAGTTGAAATAGTTCTAAATAATATATGAAATGGCTATTCGGAGCAATAGAAATCCAGCTTAGCATAGATATGAGCTAAGTTGTAACTGAATGGAGCTTGTTATGCTAATTTAAGATATCATTTTTATATGCGCAGAGATCATTCGCTCAATGTGTGACAAACATACGATTGACAAACTTATTTTTATGTGATACACTCAGCGCCGGGCATAAAAAGAATATGAAATTGTGATTTGAGTACGATTACGAGTTGTTGGACAGAGAGAGAGAGAGAGAGAGACTGACTAAGTGAGTAAGTGAGTGGCATACGCGTCAAATGCTGTGATTAGCATGGAAATCATTACAAGCGCAAAATGAATGGCAAATCGGAAAAGCAACAGCAGCAGCAGCAAATGCCAAACGAAAATAGAAAAATTCTCGGCCATTGCTATGTCAAATGTGTTTTTGGTAATTTTTTTTTGCTTTCTTGTGCATGTGTGTGTGTAACTCTGTCTCAGATGTGTCAGATTCAGGCGCTGGTGTCCTGCAAGCGGCCAAGCCAAGCAGACAAAGGGCAACCAGTGAAAAATCGAGTTAGCCAAAACAAATAGCAAAATAGTTTTGGACGGCGACAGCGACATTGACACAAACAACAAGCACAAGACGACAAGAACAACAACAACAGAAGAAAAAAAACAATAAGAAATATAAAAGTAGCCAGAGAGATAGAGGCAGAGAGGTACAGGGTAAGAGAGAGAGTGAAAGAGAGAGAAGGGCGAGAGTGTGGAGGGGGGGAGGGGGGGCAGTTGCTTCTTCATTTTTGGGCTGTTGTAAAAGTCAAGCGAAATAATATTTTCCGGGTAACAGGCAAAGGCAAAAAAAAAAGCTGAAAGAAAAATTGGCTAGAAAGCGACGTCACATGCCACGCCCCCAGCCCACAAGCAAAAACCCTCATTACTTCAAGCGTAACATTGGAAAAAGAAGAAGAGAGAAGCAGTGAGGAATAAGAGAGAGAGCAAAGTAAAGCAGAGCAGACGCTGCGGCTGTAAGGACGAGCTGAACTTGTGGCCATCATTGTAGGCAATTTGCAAAAATAGCAACGATTTGTTGTTGTTGCTGCTGCTGTTATAGTTGTTGTTGTTGTTGCCTGCCACAACAGGCAGCAAAGTTAGTTTAAAGGAAATCAAAATAAAAATCATAAAAATGCACAACGTGGCGCGCGTTTGTTAAACTGCCTCGCCAAGGGTAAGAGTGAGAGAAAAAGAGAGAGAGAAAGAGAGTGTGAAGAATAAATGTGAGTAAGAGTGAGCAAACGAAAGAGTCAAGCGCGTCGCAGACAAAGACAAAAATTGTTGCCTTGGCACAAAGATGAAAAGTTGTTGCTGTTTATGGCGGAAGTAGATAATGCCAAAGATGAACAAGGCGAAGGCGCTTGGCAATGCCAGTCACACAGCAAGAGACAGCCCAACAGCGTGCGCGAGAGAGAGAGAGAGAGGGGAATAGAGACTCTCAAAAAGTGAGCTAGAGAAATGAAGCTTAAGGGTCGACGTTGGGGTCTATAATTTTGCCATTACAAAACAATAGTAAAAACAAACTGCAACAAAGTTTACAACCAAGAGTGAGGGGGCACGGCCAGTGGGGCGTGTGTAAGTAGACAGGCAGTAAGACACAGAGACACAGAGCGCTTTGCTGCATGAGCACATTGTCGCATTATGCGCAATTATTGTCGCAATTATGGCCCAGACAATTGTCAGTTTTGGCGCTAGCTTTTGAGCCAAAAGTCGAAGTCGAAGTCAAAGTTGGGCCAGTGCCATGCATAAAGCAAACAGCAGCAGTCGCTGCTTCAGCTAATCAACAATGTCAGCCGCACACGTTCAGCAGGACGCAAACCTTTACGTGCGATAAGCACACACATACACACACACACACACACACACACACACACACACACACACAGCAACCCATGGCAAATGTTGCCATCAAACGCATCGATAAAGTCAACAGTGGAGCGTGCTCGGGCTCGGGCTCGTGTTCGGCCGCGTGACTAGCCACTGGGGAGCTGATGTGGCTGCGACGAGGCCTACGCAAAGTTCAGCTGTTTTGTCACTTATTCACAGCACATTAAACAATTTGCTTTTTACGCCGGCCAATAACAACAACAAGGAGAAAAGCAGCCCAGCTACCCTCTGTCTAGATGGGGCTCTGCTGCCTAGCCAACCGCACATTTTAATTGTTCTCGTCATGAACATGTCATAAAGCAAATCAGATTAAATGCGTCACTTATTATTGTGTGCCCGGGCCCATAGATGCCGATGCCAACCAGCCTAGTCTAACGGTATATGCGTGTGTCTGTGTGTGTGTCTGTGTGAACTTTGTTAACTGCGGTCAAATGTGCTGAGCATATCGCGTCGATTGAGGGGGCCACAATGGGCAGGCAGCATATCGCCTTTATTGCATATTACACCTACTCGACGCTGGCACAGTGGGGCAAATGTGCTGAATACATGTATGCGTTTAGCGCAAATAAAATATTACTAATGAATACTTCAGCATTTTGTTGCTGTGCTCAACCAGAATATTTTGATAGCTACTCTGAAGCAAGTCGTGAACTCGGTTTATGTATCGAATCCATTTCATGGCTGGACCTTTTTTCGATTCGTTGAGCATGTTTAGAGCAGTTCAGCATTAGCATAAGCATGCTTTTGAGAGCAGAACATGGCACTGATAGATTGATAGCAAAACATGGAGCTGTGCTTCAGATTAAAAGTGATTTAACAAAATTAAAACTTGAGTCTTGAGTAAAGCCCTTAACAACAGCAACCCCATTAGCCTCTCTAAACATAGATACAGATATAGTTGTCTTTCTAAGCACCCAGCTGAGCAAATTGTTACGGAAATTCGCTGCGGAAAAAGCTAACGTTAAATAATTAGCTCAGTTCCTTGAACGCGCTCTAATTGATTGCTTAAGAACTGTGATAAGTATCTGCTGGAGGCGACTACCTTTTGCAACAGCTTTGCACCACTATGCAACCGACACACACACAGACATAAGCAACCACCCCTCAGTCAACTGCAGGTTAACTCCTCATGTTAGCAATTGCTGCTGGTGTTAACTCGCATGTTAGATTGTGCGTGCTGCTTAATTAGTTGCAAACTGTTTCCATCATAGCAGCCGCGCACATACATGGGTCAAGGCAGACGCCCTCCCACGATTCGCTCTCTCCCACTCTCTCTCCCACTCTCACTCTCTCTCTCTCTCTCTCTCTCTCTCTCTCTCTCAACCTCTGCATGTTAAGCAAACGTTTTAGCCTGAGGTATTTTGCGTAAGGTGTCGTGTAAGTTTTCGCGTCGTTTTAACCAAATTTGAAATGTTGAAAGCATTTTGTTCGAGCTTCGAACAGCTTGATACGATTCCGGTTCCGGTTCCAGTTCCAGTTCCGTTTGGGTTATCTTTTTAATCGCTGTGCAGCGTATATATTGATTTCTAATATTGATGCAATCCCATTTTGGAAATTTGCATACCAAATTCTGATTGCTGAGGGACTCTGAGACGAGCAAATACACACACACACACATACACATACACACACACAACAAGCTGATTTCAAAAGTCATGTGTGTTTGCATTGTTGTTGTAGTTTTTTTTTTTTTGTTTTGTTTGGCAGTCACACACAATGAAAATCGACAGGAGGGTGGAACTGACTGGCAGACAGGAGGTGGAGCTGCTACGCTGGCACTTGACGCGCGCCGGCAACAGACGATTAGTTACACAGACCAACAGACAGAGATCGAGAGAGAGAGCGAGAGAGAGTCAGACACATACGGATATCGACAGATAGTGCTTTTTGTTCTGTGTAATCACAGCAGCAGAAGTAGCAGTAGCAGTAGCAGCAATGGCAATTTACAAAATGAAAACATAAAATAATAAATACGATTTGACAGCGAACTATTGTAGATATAGTCGTATATTTGCGGATGGTAAGGGAAATGGGATAATGTGCTGGCATCGATGCCCGTATATGTATGTGAGTGTATTCCTCTCTCTATGTGTGTGTGTGTGTGTGTGTGTGTGTGTGTGTGTGTGTGTGTCTGTGTGTAGGGAACAGCATCTACATAATCATATTATGCTTGACTGGCACGACAAACCAAGCGCACAAATGTGGGTCCAACTGCATTGAGCTGCCAGCCCAAAAACAGGACACAACCGAGATAGAGACAGAGAGAGAGTAAGCAGAGATTCAAGTAATTTGACAGGCGACATACATTTCACGTGCTGCACACACACACACACACAGAGACAGACAGATAGTCAGAGAGTTGGACAGATAGATAGATATATGTATATATATATATGTGTGTGTGTGCGTGTGGCAGGGAGGCCACTGGCTCGAACTGGTAGAAACAGCTGCGCAAATCTGTTAGCCAGTGAATTGATGAGGGGCAGAGGCGATAAAAAGGCTTGCGAATTGCCTCCTCAGTGCTGCTCGTGGCTGCTCGGGCAGGGCACCGAGTTCAGTTTTTGGCCTGTGCTGCATGATATGGGCCAGAAACAGACAGTTGGAGCGACAGTGCCACCTGGCAGCTGCCAAAATTGCAAAATTGAAATTGAAATGCGAGTGCTGTAACGACTGAGCTGCACACACACACACACGCACACACAGCCACACTCATGTATACGCATGCATAATACGCATACGCAACGTATGCAGTTGGCCTCGTCTGTGCGGCTGTCGCAAAGACAAGCCAAAGCAATTAATGTAATGAGCAGCAGCATGTCAGTCGCAATGTCGACGTCAACATTTTTGCACAAGAATTTTCAATCAACAGCCGCATTCACACCGACCGAGCGGCAAAAAGCGGATGCAGAGGGGCGCTTACATGCCACGTAATGTGCTAAGGTGTCCAATGTAATTGTTTAAAACCCAGCTACTTAAGTGCAATGTGCCCATGTGTCTTGTACTCCCTTTCTCTCACTCTGTGTGTCTCTCTGTGTGTGTACTACAAACAAAAAGTCCAATCAGCCCTGCATTAATAAGACTCAGCCCGAGCTGCGGGCGAGCCACCCTCGTTGGCTGTTTTTTTCCTTTTTTTCTTATGTTTTTGTGGAGTGCTCGCATTCATTTGCATTTATGTTTTATGCCAACTAATTTGAAGCTCTGTCAGCGCAAACAAAACAAAATCAGCGTCAGCCTCCACTCACTCCAACTGACGCGCAGGTGGCAAGCTGCCTGGCGTAGGCGTCCAAGTGCATTTTGAGTTGCTGTTGCCATTGCTGTTGCCGTTGCTGTTGCCGTTGCTGTTGCTGTTGCTGTTGCCGTTGCTGTTGCTGCAACAAAAGGCTACAGACGGCGGCGCCGCGCGCACACATACGCATACAATATGCATACTCATTAGTTTGGAGTGGTTCCGTCAACATAAGATGCCACGCCCCGCCGCTACATACGCCTTCATATCATCATCTAGTTGTCGACTTGTCAGTCAGTCTTCATCATCATCAGCAGCAGCAACAGCGGCAGCAGCAACATTCTCAATCCCAGGCAGCTTTTGCTGCTTCTATTTGTCAGTCAGTCTGTCTACCCACCTCTCACTCCTCCCCCCCCCTCTCTCTCTCTTTCTCTTTCGCTCTGTCTCTATTTCTGTTTGTCCCGCTCCAAAATAAACAAACTCTTTTGCGCCTGCCTCGCCTTTTAAGTTGCAGCCAATTGTTATTGCCTGCTGCAACTTATGCAGCCCTTTTTCCAGCTCATAAATTTGTTTTTTTTTTCTTTTTTGCTGTCTTCTGTCTCATTCGCATATTATGCTGCATCTCTTTCTGTTCGCGCTTCTTCTTCTTGTTCTTGTTGTTAGTCTTCTGGCTGGCTTTCAATGTCAACCGGCGCAGCGGCTTTTGTTTGACGTCGTGCTCTCGGCCTCATGAATAACTGATTAAAACCTTTTTGGTTTTTTGTGTTTTGCTCGCTGGAATGAGGCTGACTGAATGGCTGCTAGGTTCGTTGGTGGTTCGTTGGTTTTGGTGGCTTGGTGGTGCACAGCTAGCGCTTTCATTTTAAATGACTTGCTGGCTCTGGCGCCGGACAGGGAAGTGCAGTGTCACCAGCGAGTGTCGCATATTACTTGGCCATTGTGGCCTGCTGTGATGATAAATAGCTGTTTTATGGCTAGAAATTGTCAAACGAACAGCTAAACGGCCGAGACTGATGATGGCGCTGTCAATTACGGCCAGGCTATTTCATGATTTTCCCATGATATTATAAGAGAAAAACTGTTTACTGCAGTGGTGAAGTTACCAAATACCAAGTAGATCTAAGCCAATCTTTTTTAATTATCATTATGGAACTCTGTTAGCTGGCAAGCTTGAATATAACCTTGCACAACAGGTTATTTCGAAAAAATCCTTGAGGAGAAGTGAATATTAGCTATACATGAGTAGAAATCATTGTCAAGAACTTCTGCTAAGTTTTTGAGTTTACAAGCTATGATAACATCTATTTTACAAAATGTTATATTGCTGCTCATTCATCATAATCTCCATAAACACAATCCTAACACAACTCCTGATATCTCTTCTACACAAGTTTCTAACACCTGTCAATCTATCTTAACCTTAACCTCTTATTAAAACTCTTCTTCAACTAGTTCTTATGATACATCAATTCCAGCGAACTTTTGTCGTTACATCGCACCTTCACATGCTGTTATACAAAAAGTTTATAACACCTGTACGCGCCAGTCTATAAAGACTTTCAAAGCTAGCATGCGAGTCGGCACAGCTGCTACACAATTGCCATAAGAACTTCTGTTTTGTAATAGGTTTTCTTTTCTTCTTCTCCTCCTCCTATTTTTCTGACAACTGTTATACAAAACTTTTGTACGCAACCATAATTTCAAGATTTTCAGCTGCATAAATTTCACATTTAACAGCTTACGAGTTGCAGCAATTCCCACTATCATTGAATCCAATTTTAGCAAAACGCACACGCCACACGCCGCACCCCGCACTAGCCCCTCCCTGGCCGTCAACCATCTGGCCAACTGTTTCGACTCATAAATACAACATTATTTTCACCGTAAATCGCAGCGAGGATTGTCGACGTCTTCGTCTTCGCCTGTCTGTGCGCGTCTCAATTCACTGCACATTTTGCAAATAACAATCGCATTTTTTGAATAATTCAAATCCACTTTGTTGCCTCACGCTCCGTTCCGCCGTTCCGCCGCCCCGTCGTCTCTCTGTCCCACTGTCTCTTTTTTGTCTGATTGTCCGTCCGCTAGTTCCTTCACTCGTTCTGCCAACCATTTTGTTCTTTTCTCTACATTTTTTTTTTGCTTTTGCCGCTTTTGAATCGTGCAAAACGCTGTGGCATAAGAAAAGCTCCAGCCGGAGCCGTCAACTGGCAAGCGAATGTTTTTTTGTTGCTTTTGTTGGGGCAGCATAAAAAATGTATAGCATAGTTTTCTGCGTTCACATAGCACACACACACACACACACACAGGCAGAGGTAAAGGCAGAGGCAGAGGCAGAGGCAGCTGTGCTGCTGTGCTGCTACTACTATTATTAAGCTGTGCATCATTTATGCCAGTTTTTTAGTTGCCTCGCACTTTCGCATTTAAATTAATAATATTTAAATTTTACGTTTTAAATTAAAAGCCAAATTGCGCAACGGTTACGTTTAACCCAAACCTGCCTCGACTCGACTCCACCCGACGCGCCTCAGCTCCTCGACTCGACGCTGATTTCATTTAGTTGAGCTGCGTTGCGTTGCATTGCGTTGCGTTGAGTCGCTTGAATGATAGAAAGACCGGACCGTGCCCACAATTCAAAAATCAATTTTCATTTGCAAAAACGATTACATTCACATTCATTCAATGTTCGTTGGTTCGCAGTTCTTTTGCGCCCAACCGCCCCGCCTCTATCAATTTTTTCCATATGTGTGTGACTGTGTGTTGGTGTAGTTGTTGTTGTTGTTGTTGTTGTGTTTGGTGCGCTGTGCTATCGGTTCTCTTACACTCGAATGAACTTTTATTCAATTTGCAAAGCAACCACAAGCTGCACAATAGCCGTTTTAAACACTCAACCAGCCAGCGAACCAGCGACTGCCAAGCGAACGGCCATTTCGTCATTTCGATGGCAGGAGGCGGGAACGGGCGGCAGCCCGGCAGCCCGGAACTCAACCCGCTGCTTAACCTCAGTGGCAGTTCGGCACTGACATTTGCATGTCCAACTGTCTGCACTTTTCCGTCCTTCATTTAAATGCGGCGGCTTCATGCAGAGGCAGCAGCAGAGGCGGGGCAGGGGCCGAGGTGGACGCTGGGCGCTGCCAACCGACTAAAATATTCTCTCTCTCCAGCGCATCGCAATTTTCGTGCGTTGAATCTTTATCTACTTCCTTAAACTGTTTTTTTTTCTCGAATGCATTTATTCATGTGCTGACTGCAATTTGTTACAGCTCTTATATAAAAATAAAAGCTGTTATACTGCTATACAAAAAACTGTTATACTCAACAATAAGCTGTTATACATGTAATGGGCAACAAATATGCATGGAACATGGCTCCGTTTTAATACTGACGCATACATCAGCTCCAGCCACCCTTCGCATAATGGGCCAACTAAAGACTAGGAAGAAAAGGAAAAGAAAGAATAGGGGAAGAAACACAGCAGAAACAAAAAAAAAAATAAACAATAAGTATGTAAAAATGAAACAAATACATAATAAACAAAACAATGGCGAAGGGCAGCGACGGCAGCAAACAAAAGAATGCGCTCGTAAAACCGAGATTTAGGCCGTGCCACATTTGTGACCAAAAATATATAGAGAGAAAAACAGGAGCAGGAGCTGGAGCAGGAGCAGCACAGCAGAGCAGAGCATGGCACAGGAAGCCACCGGAGAGGAGCAGGAGCAGCTGTATAAAGGGAAACTTGGGGTCCTGCTCATTTTATGCGCTAACTGAATCAGCCCGACAACCATTAACTGAGGCCATTTTATTCAATTTTGCTGTCCCCTGCCCGCCTCCTGTCCCACAAAAAAGAAAAAGGCAACAGCAACAACAATACAAAAAGGACAACAGCAGAGCGGAAAACGGAAGTGTGTACGCAGGTTATGCAGGAGTTGAAACTGAAGCCGAAGCCGTAGAGCTAGAGCTGGACTTGGCCCAAACTGTAGTGGCTCCGACTGCTGCTACTGTTGCTGCTGTTGCGGCTACTGTTGCTGCTGTTGCTGCTACGTGTGACAATAATAAAAGTTTTTATTGCCATCGCACACAGCTGCGACTGCTGGGCCCAGTACGTAGCACGCAGTACGTAGAGTGGATCTAGAAATTAGCCCCTGCCGTCTGAGCCAATTTCGTCATACACACCGTGCATGTACCTCGCCTCACCTCGCCTCGCCTGGCCATCGTGTAATCTCTGTCGTAAATTTTGTCAGACAATGTTTGAAAAATGCCAGGGAGAGAGCGAGTCAGTCCGAAACAAAATTCCAAATGGCCAGTGGACTATGGCAGACTAAGCTATTGTTCCGTAAAAGCGAATTATCAGCAAACAGATCTATTATACTCGCACAGATCATATTGCATTGAGCAGGTGCCGGTGCATGAAATTTAGATAATTAATTTATTTTCCATTATGGTAAATCGCAGATAAGCTCAAATCCCACAGCTGAATTAGATTCAATATTTTGTTGACTATTTTAAAGTGTTCTGTTGCAACTTGTTTTATAAACTTTTATACTGGGAGGAAATGCTGATCAGTCTTCATTATTATAATTTCGTAGCTTGAAGTCAGCGACCAGCCTCTATACTATTATATTATCATACTGTTATACTGTCATACTGTTATACTGTTATAAAATTATTCTATTATACTGCTATGCTGCTATACTATGATACTATTAGACTTTTATACTGTCATACTGTTACGCTGTTAGACTGTTATACAAGCTTACTCAACTGTTATATAGCTGCCATAAACTTAATAGTCATTTTCAGTTTCAACAGAAGTCTCAAATGCTCTTTTTCCCTATTCCCTTATTTGGAAAAACTTCCAGAAAAACGTGCGCATAGGGAGATAAGTAAAATTGTATTTGCTATATCCTTTTTCAGTGACATGAGTTTGTATAAACTTATATATATAAGTCGGAATGATGATCAAAATTCATAACATGCACTTTGCAGTTAGCATAACTTAACCAAATCAAGATCTCTTCGAGGTCGGAAGGGACGGACGGAACGTTTGATCCAACGTTTTTTCAAAAATCTATGAACCAGTGGCCACAGGTTGCGGTGCTGTCTGCCTGTGATATTATGTAGAATATTCTGCTTCATATAGAATCGAATGACGGGCCGCATCTGCTTATCGAAGGCAGCCAATCGGGCTTGCACAACCTTTGGATGGTCGTCGACACGACGCGTCAGCTTCTCGCCCGTCACATCGTCACGACCGGGCACTTGTGGCGCCGCCGAACCCTCGTTATAAACGCGACCAGATGGCATATGCACCAGTCGCTTCTTGAGCATATGAACTATGGCCTCGTCGGGTATATTTAGATTAATCACCATGTCCAGCTTGACCAGGCCCTGTAAGTGTTTAGCCTGTGCCAGATTGCGTGGATATCCGTCTAGTATGAAGTTTCGGTCCTCTGCCTTGTACACGGCCGTTGCAATTACGCCGTGCAGCAAATGGTCGGGCACCAGCTGACCCTGGCTGATCATCTGGAAGGCATGCTTGCCCAGAGCGGTACCTTGATGTATGTGCTTTCGCAATATGTCCCCGGCAGCTATGTGCACAGCGCCAAAGGTCTTAACAATCATATCGGACACATAGCCCTTGCCGCTGCCCGGCGGACCCATGATGAGGGCACGAAATCCACGCATTCTCGACATCAGACAAATATTAACGAACATTTTCACTCGCAATTCGCATATCAATTTTGAAGTCAGAAATTAAAAATAAATGTAAAAGGAGCTCATCTGGTTTCAACTATTACCAATTTTACACGAAAAAAGTTGGAAAATAAATAATACATAAATTTTGCTGATGAAGATGTCAAAAATTCAATTTCGAGATCCAAATTTTATTTGTACAGAAATGATTGACTTGAAGTATATATAAAAACAGGCAAATAAACAAATAGTATACTGATTACAATTGAGAAGATAGTGATCTAGAGGAGAGGATTGACGGATGCTAAGGTTGAGCTGAAGTTTAAAGTGAGGAATTGAGGGATAGTATGTTGGATAAATAAGCAAAAAGTTAGAGTATGATTGAGTTTTGTATGCAAGTATATAAAAAGCTAGAGTGATTCAGAATACTTGCAGTTCAAATAGAACTCTCTTTCTCTCTTAGCGCGCTCTCCCTTACTTTAGACATTTGCAGCCAATTTATTCAGTTTTAATTAAAATACTTTTGACTTGATGGCAGTATCCTTAATACGCTGCACTCTAATCAGAAATAGTTAAAGCTAAGCACTACAAACACATAGTTTGCTAGTTAGTCGAAAGAAAAACTGAAATGACAACGGAAACAAATGATGAAAATTTGAGCAAACAATTTGTTCTATACGGACAGGGCCACAGTCCATGGTGCGGAGACCCTCAAGTGGCCTACGTGTGTCACATGCACAATGAAACAGTGGCAACGCGCGCATAGCTACCGCCAACCACCAACCTCCAACCGCCACCCGCCCCATTAGATATCGTCTTTGTTTTTGAAAAATTGTCTACTTCATTTTAGGCGGGGTCCTGCTTCTGCAGCGAGAATGGCCATGAAATATAACAGTACTCATTATGTTGGGATTACGATGCAATCAACGCAGAAAAAAGTGTCAGTCAAATAAATCACTCGCCAAACATGAGGAATGGGCGCACACAGGCCGACGCCGCCCACCCACCGCCCATTTGCAAGCCACCACCACCGCCGCCACTCGCTCTGCACGCAATGCGACTTGACAAGAAGCACGCAAAATATATTTTCGGGCCTCTGCACGCTGCCAATGTCAACGCCAAGAGTTCCAACCGTTTGTCTGTCCTTCCGTTCTCTCTCCCTGTGTGCGTGTGTGTGTGGGAGCATAGTTGAAGCTGACAGCGAGCACGACATTGGAATCGGAGAAGGCGTCAACTGAAGCTGCGGCTGTCAGTCCACTTCGTGCGCCAGGATAAATGGCGTTCCTTTTCCTGTTTGTGGCGGCATTTTCCACAGCGCTCGTTTTCTCATTTTCCTGCTCCACACTTACTTTTCCTTTTAAAGTAACGTATTTTTTTTAATTATGCACCAGCTAGACTTATATATTAAAGTTTTCTTACACAAAGGGACAACCAATCACTGCTAAGTAACTCATTAATTATGTTCAAGAAGCATTTCCTTAAACGAAAAGTGATAAAAATGCGGAAGATTGAAGGGAAAAGTGAGAAATGCGCATTGAGGGTTGATTGGACGGTATTGGACGGTAGTTTGAGGGTGTAATAGGTTAAATATAAAAATAAAGATATTTGGATTGATTTAGATTTATTTGCCTGAGCTTAAGTCATTTAAGCATTCGTAGAGTCAATCGATGATAAACTGATGTATAAGCTGATGTATTTCTATAACATTCATCATCATCATTGTCATACTCAACAATCATATGCTCCTGCTCATTTCACTTTACTTAAAGCTTTCTACTCTCATTTTGTCAGCTTCTTATACAGTCAAAATTTCTCATGTTTTTCTTGCACATCTCTGACCTTTTCTCTATGCTAGTTACTTGCCTTAACAATTTACTAATTATTTTCAAATCAAAACTTAAAACTCTACTCTCAACTTGCGCTGTGGGTGTTTGGGAATAGGACTTGGACTTGGTCTCTGTCTCTGTCTCTGTCTCTGCTCTTGCTCTTGGCATTGGCGCTCAGTTACATGTTGGCCCCGTGATAATCATCTCGGAGTCGTGCCAAACTCCATTTCAAACAATTCAACGCGGCCAGCGCCAACAACAATGGCGCAACAAATGAGCATGCGATTTGCTCCTGCGGCGACTCCTTCGTCTCGCCGCTGCTCGCCGTTGCTGGCTTGTACTACGCGCAGCTTATCTCAGTTTCATTACAGTTATTGTCGTTGTCATCAGCTCTGGTGCCATGTGCCACAATGTTGGCCAGAGAATAAAACTTTAAGTTCCTGCTAACCCTACGGGTAACTGTCTTGCCCATTAAAATCCCTTTTTCCTTTAACCAGTCAGCTCTGCTTACTTCTTAGCTGCAATTTCGCATACACACAACAGCAGCAGCATCAGCAGCAGCATCAGCAGCAACAATAACAACAGCAACAACAGCTGAAGGCAGCAGCAACACTTCCGCTAGCTGCTTGAAATAAAAACTTGATTCAGTGGGGAGCATGGCGAGTGGAGCGTGGCGCGTGGAGGCAGCAGCGAGCAATTCTAAGCACCGCAACAAAAGCTGAGCACAACATCAACATCTAAATGCAATGCCATAGAAAAATGCAACAAAAAAAAAAATAGAAAATAAAAAAAGTAAGCGAAAGAAAAAACGCAGTTTCCGTGCGGCGAACAAGCAAAAACAAAAAGCAGCCAACAACAGCTAGAATAAAAAAAATAAGTAAAAAAATATATAAAAATAAAAAATACTTAAGCGTTGCCAACGTCGATTTGTGCCGCCCACAAGACGCTGGGCGTGCCACGCCTACCATTGCTACTGCTGCTACTGCTGCTGTTGCTGCTGTTTGTGTTGTGTGTTTGCTGGGATGGGGCGTGGCTGTGCCAGCTTCACACTCGAACACGTAGCAGCTAGCGGCGTACGCTGCCACGCCCGCACGCCCTCGCTGCGTTTTAAGTGCGCCAGCTTAAAAGTATGCTACAAGTTTTTGCATTTGCTTAAAAGCCCGCGTTTTGGGACTCGTTCGAACCAATTTGGCCGTAAATGCCATTTGCCACATCAAAATTTATATATATATTTATTTTTCATATTTTTATTTTTTATTTTCGTCTTTTTGCGCTCGATGCTGCATTATTTGGTCTTTTTAGTTTTAAGCATTTTGATGCGTATTTATGCGCTTGCATAAATTGATTTATATACAGCATAGAAATGCATGCAGCAGCTGCTCTCACTCTCTCTCTCTCTCTTCTACTCTTGCTCACTCTTTCCTTGTCTATCTGTGGCTAGTTATTTGCCTGTTTTTCGTATGATTTATTAGTTTGCGTTTTAAACATTGCGGTTGACTCGACAGGGCAGAGTCCTATGTATGTTTATTATATACATATGTATCTATGTATATAGAAATCTAGTTTTGTGCTCTGCTAATGCCAAATATATTAAATAATAAATATAAATTCATGTATGTATATAACATACATATGATGTATTTGCTGAACATTGCATGTATCTTTCACATGCTCAACTGTCTGCTCTGTCTGTCGCTCGTATCTCTATCTATCTGTCTGTCTGTCTGTCTGTCTGTCTCGTGGTTAGGCATAAACCCCGTTTATCTGCCAGCGTATGCGAAACATTTTCGAATTATTTCTACCAGCGTCAGCGTAGGTGCCATAACAACAACAACAACAACAACAACTAGCAGCAGCAGCAGCAGCAACAACAACAACCAACAACATCCTTGGGTTGGGTCAACAGTTTCGGTAGCTGTTTGGCGGTGACGTTTTTGTATAATTAATTTTTCTTGTTCAGTGGTTTTGTACAATCAACATTCGATGTAAAAACAGTGCAAACAAGTGCAGCGCATACAAGCGCACTTAAAGTGCATACACCAACACACACACACACAAGCACATACTCGCAGACACACATGCACACATATGAGCAAAATGCCACCGCAGGACTTAACACAAGCAACTACAGCGATAGAATGTGAGCTTGCCTGGACAAGCATCCTCCTGCAACTCTCCATGTGTGTGTGCTATGGGGCTGCTTGCATATGCATGCGAAAATGTTAAAGCAAATAAGAAAAAGTGTGAAAACGAGCAGCTTGTCATGTAAACAAGTAAACCAATAAGTGCAAAAGTGCGAGAGAGGCAGAGGGAGAAAGGTAGAGTGTCTGTGTGTGTGCGTGTGTGTGTGTGTGTGTGGGCGTAAGTGTGACCAGACTTTAAATGTGTCCAGAGCAGCCTTTCAGCTGCTAGTTACCCGGAGCAGCACTCGAAAACAACAACAGCAGCAAACAATAAAAAATCTCAGACATATTCAAACATTTGATTGCCAGCCCAGCAGCAACAGCAACAGCAACAGCAGCAGCAGCAACAACACCAGTAGCACCCTTTCATTACTATGGATTCGTGAAGCGTTGGCCTGCTAATAAATTTCCCTTCCATTATTCATAGTTAACTGAACAATGAGCTCAAACTGTTGATTGGTTGCAAGTTGATGTATATAACAATATATATATATATACATATACATATAGATATATATATATATGCAAATATATATATATACATATATTGCTCATATTTGTATATATAAAGCTACAAAGCTACTTTGAGCTGCGCACTTAATTTAACCAATTCTTTTTGAAGTAGGCGCACAGCTCTTGAGTTTTTAATTTTCTCTGCTTTGCAGTTAACAGATATTCATCAATTTTTCAATATTATTTGCTGCTGTTGAAGCTTTAACATTTATCGCTGAACATTGTTTACGTCTGTATCAAGGACATTCGCACAAGCATATATTATTGATATTGCAATGAATCAGTTTCTACTCAGCCTCCACTTGACAGTCGTTAGCTACTCAGAGCATCAACTTAACATTGCTTCAGCCTATATTAATTACATGATCTTAAGTTTAAGTAAATACTGTCAATATGAACTGCTTAAGATTATTTCAAATCATTCTCTTAAATTGATGAAAGTAATCAATCAAAGCTTAAGTTTGGTAGCTTTCTCTCTTTACATTGTTTACTGAGGTAAATAGGAACTAGCAATAAGTTAACACAGCCTTAACCTGTATTGACTATGACTATGTTAAGGCCTTGAAAATCCACTGTGTTGTTATAAGCATCAATCGCAGCTATGTTTGTGTATTAAGATTAGACTATCATTAACTATTGGCAATATGAGCTAGCTCATATTGATGTAGTCTGTATTAATTACATGCTGTTAGGCCCATGTAAAACCTATGTTACGCCTAAACAGCTTTCACAGCTAAGCAGTTGATTGCGTAGTTTACATTCTCAACATTTAGCAATCATTTGCTGTCTACAAAATGAAGTCATCAAGAAGGCGAATTTGATTTATGTACCCAAAACTCTAGTTCGTTTTGCCGGAGCCTCTTCCACCTAGCTCCTCATACTCATCTCATCTCGCTTAGCAGTTATCCAATCAGCCACACCCACGCAACAATTCCAGCTAATCAAAATAAGAATTGTTTAATGAATTACGCGCTTGTGTTTGATTTTATTTCATTTTTTTTCACTGTGTTTTTTTGTGCCACGCTTTGTTTTTGTTTATACAATTTGTTTACGCAACGCGTGACGCTTAAATGCTAAATAATGCAAATGTAAATGCGACGCATTGTTTGGGTTTGTTTTTGCCACGCTTTTATTGCTGCTGTTTTTCTTTTAGCCTTTTGCCCTGCTTGTTGTTGTTGTTCTTTCCGAAATGCTCTAACTCCAAAAAGCAAAAAAAAGGGTGCAGGACAAATGGCAATGTGCTCCAGAAATCAAATGAAAAAGGGATAACAGGGCAAAGACTTGAGAGATTATTGTAGCCGAAAAACACAAAAATTCCGTAAGCTGTACTTTCATTCTCTAATGCAAGAGTCTTACTAGATATGGCACAGAAAATAGTATAATATCTTAAAAGTTTTCAGAATGGCCAGAACAGCTTTAAGTCCCATTCAAATCAAAATTTCATTAGCTTCAGTAGCTCCTTTCTTATGCAGCAGCTGTCACATAGCTCAACTATGTGTTCATCTTTTCTATTTCATCTGCAAGCCACAAGTTTATTTGGTCAGCCAAGTCGAAAGTTCAGGCTGTCTCTCTGCCCAGCTGACCTTTTAGAGTATTAAAAGTTCGACTTTTTGATTTTGATTGTCTTTGTTTTTCGATTTCGAATTAATTTTCTTACGCAATGAACATGCAAGAAATTAGCATATTTTTTGTGCGTTTGTGCCTTGATCGATTTGTGGGACTAACGAGTGGACCCAAAAGAAAAAAGAAAAAAATCTAACAAAATTCCAAAAGGAGGCGCCCAGTTTACAATTGGTCAAAGACATTTGCTTGGGGCATTTTAAAAGGCGTTCCCCCAGGGCAAACATACACAGATAGCGACAGAGAGAGAGAGAGAGAGATAGAGGGAGAGTAAGGGTAACTGGCAGGCGACACAAGTCCTGGGAGTGGGCGAGTGTGAGGCATTTTCTAACTTATGATTCGCGAAAAAATTACATTAGAATTGCAAATTGGCAGGAGACGAGGGGGCGGAGGCGGAGGTGGAGGTGAAGCGGGCATGGTCTGCAGCCCATTCAACATGGCTAAATAAAAGTTGTGTCTTTGCGGCAACAGCAACAGAATTTGATTTGAGGCAAGTTAGGGGATGCGCAGAAGGCAAGCGACAACAACAAGAAACAAACTCAAACATTTATGACAATAACTTCTTAAATGCGTTGTTGCCGCTTGCCGGTTGCCATCAGCAAGGAATCCCCACTGTAAGGACATGCAGCCGAGAATCTCATTCGGGGCGCTGCCAGCCTGCCTGACTACCAGTCGATGCCTGCTGGCTGGTCTACGTCTCCGGGGCTGCCGTTGAATTGAATTACTTTTGCGCCAGTTGAAATTTCAATTGCCCAGGCAGGCAGGCAGGCAGGCAGGCGGGCAGCATGAGACGGGGGCACACAAAAGACGAGAGAGGCGAACATGGAACGATGCACATGTGTGCAAGCCATATGCAATGTTGGCGGTGGCATTGCACTGGCCGGAAACGGAAATGCATGCTGGCATTTTAGCAAGGCACACAGAGGGGGAGTAATGGGGGGCGGGGGTTGGGTCAGGGCGCATACAAATGAGGCGTTGAATAATTAAAGACATAAATTCGCACTTGCACACATAAAAAAATGCCATTTTTTTGCGCTTTATTTTTATTCTTGTTATTATTTTACGTTTCGGTTTCGCCCAATGCTTCCGGTCAACCAGCTCTCTCGCCCTCTCTCTCTCTCTCTCGTTCTCTTCTCGTTCTTTCGCACCCATTGTCTGGCAGTTGCTCCCACGCTATCTCAGCATGTTTAATTCACAATCTTTGGGCACAGCGGTGCGACCCGGTGCCACCTTTGCACTCAAGTGCGCAGCCACCGCGCCCACGCCGACGCTGACGCCCACATCCACTCCACTCGCTGCATGCGCCCAAGCTGATCTGAACAGAGCTGAGCTGAGCTGGGCAGAGAGTTGCTCGTTTAACTTTCATGAAATTATAATTTGCTTTGTAATTCGAGCATCCTTAGCAGGCTGCTAGGACCTGGGGGTCCACGCTGCAGACCAGCTGTAGCAGCCGTAACAAGCATATATAACTACACATTGAAAATATTTTAATTAACGAAAATTGTTCACCAACTTGTTTTATATATATATATATATATATATATATATATATATATATATATATATATATATATATATATATATATATATATATATATATATATATATATATATATAAATATATATATATATATATGTATATATATATATATATATATGTTATATAAAGGCCGGCCAACTTTAAGCGGCTGTCCGGGGCTGAAAAACCAATCCCATTAGAAATCTCAATTTCAACTCGCAAGTCTGCAGTCCAAGTCCTTGCGAAATATTGAGCAGCTGCTTTCGTTTGAATCATAACACACACACTCATATATATATATATATATATATATATATATATATATACATTCTTATACATATATATAGCTGTGCTTTGTGCGATCTCATGTGGAATCGCACTCCACAAAGTACATATATCTTACTTATGCTCGCAAAGATTAAAAGTTTTTCACTGCCGAGGCATGCAAGCCTCTTGCCTAAGCTGTAACATCTTTGTATACCACTCCCCCTTCCCCCTCCACCCACACCACACCATACCGCTCACCCACACAGTCTTTTAGCTTCTTATGCTGTGCCGCTTTTTGTCCGCTCGTCTTCAGTTTCTTTTTTGTGGTATATAACCCTCTCTCAAGTTGCTCGACCGCCGCAAAGCCTGCCCTTTACATTATGTATGTGTGTGTGTGTGTGTGTGTGCGTGCGTATGTGCTACAAAAGCCGACCCCAATGGAGCTGAACCTTTTCAAATCCGAAATCGATATTAATTAAATTTTAGTAGCTAGCGTGAATCTGTGGACTTTGCGTGCGCCCATGCAAAGCTTAGCGCAACAACAACAGCAACAACAACGATAACAACGAAAAAAAAGGTGGCAAACTTTGCTGTGGCCATCTCATTAAAAGTGATGACAAGTTGCAGGCTTTGCGTAGCGCTTTTCATGATTATAAAATACTTGGCTCACGACCCTGCCCTGTCCTGCTCTGCCCTGCCCTGGCCAGCCAGCCAAATAATGACCCAATCAGCCAAAGGAAAAATGCGAAACTCAGCTATTATTACCTCAAAGATAACTTCAACAACATTTTCAACTGTAATAATAGCTAGGCGGAGGGGCTGTTAAGCTGCCGAAAATGATAAAAGCAAGTACATTAAACTTTGAGAATTGCATAGAAGGGCGGAAGATGTCGAGTAAATGTTGTCTAGTCAGTAAAACTGAAGATAAAACAGACATTGAAAGATGGATGAAGCTATTTAAGACAATTAGTGTTACGAATAATAGATACAACAGTAAATCAATCTATGAGAATCACAGAGAAGGGCCTTAAGTACACAGATTAAGTAGATATATATTAGAAAATTTTGATATTAATGTATAAGTTATAGTTATGATTACCCTTAAAGGGACATTTCTACATACCAAACTTTGAGAATGGCATAGAAGAGCGGTAAGAAATGTTGTCATGTCATTAAAACTGAAGATAAAACAGACAAGATATGTAGACAGAGGTTAATTTCTGTTAACATAAAAAGCAGGCCACAAGTCTTAAATTTCACCAATTTCAAGTTTAGTTCATTGCAACGCAAATGCGCTTCAATACAAATTGCATAAAAATGTATTGATTATTTATCCAGCTCCAAAGTAAAGCTTTATGAAATTCTCATCTGATTTACTTACACGCTTCAAAAGGAATAATATTATTATGATACTCTGACCTCTGATATCCATTGTAGACCACACACAAAGAGCATAACTAAGTTATAACTAGACGAGTAGCTGGGGGCGATTCACATTGTTGTTGTTGTTGTTGTTGTTATTGTTGTTATTGCTGCTGTATCTGAGCTCTTATAACATCTCCATATTCAATTGAGAACCCAAATCAGTCAACCGCATTAAAAACTCTGCTTCATTTCCGTGACAAGCTAAGCACACACACATAGACACACACACGCACACTAACAACATTCATATGTAAATATATTTTTTGCTCTTTGTATGCTGCTCGTGACCTTTGCTTAACTAAGGACAGCTTTGTATACCGATTGTAGTTGCCCAGCCACGCCTCCCCTTCCCTTCCACCTCTGCGCTGCTTGCGTGCCATAAAATTTCACTCTTTCTTCCATTAATAGTTGATCTACTAAGCCAAGGGCATAAACTATGCAAAAGCTTTTCCATCATTGCCATTTGCCATTCATTCCCATCCACCCTCTCGCACTCGCTCTCCGTTCTCTCAGTCGGTGCTTAGCTATTGCTGTCTCTGTTTCACTTAATTGCTCAAATCTCCATACACAATTTAATATTCATACTTGCGTTTCATTCGTGCTGCTAATGTTGGGTCCGTTGGATTCATGACTGGCATAGCAGCGGCAACAGCAGCAGCAGCGGCAGCAACAACAAATCAAGTTGAGGATTACAAATCGGAATCCTTTTTTAATTGAAATATACATCGTATATACACATATTTGTGTGGCCCGTGGTGTGCTGTGCTCTGGCCTGCTCATTAATGCGCCCGCTGCTGTCGAGCTCAATTGATGCGTTTTTGATTGCAAATTTGTCGCAAACATATCGCTTGAGTGCACCAGCTCTACACCAGCTCTACAGCAGCTCTACACACAGCTCCTGCCCTCGCTGTCTATGCGCATTACTCATACGCCGCGTCTCTCGCTGAAGGCAAAAAGCAACTTAAATTCTACTTACAGCCAAATATGTAATAAATACGAGCTTAAAAAAGTTTATCTATATTTCAACCGCACGCAGTCATGTGCTCACACACACACACACACGCACAGTATATATGGCTATATATGGCTGATATTTGGCATATAGAGTAGCTACTGCTACTGCTGCCTGTTTTTTTGCTGTCGCCCGGCAAAAGTTTTTGAAAGATGTGCCATCCCCCAATCCGGCACTTAGACAACTCGCACGTCCAGCTACCAAAAAGTTCATTTCGCTTCGCTTCGCTCTTCCTTCCACATTTTTTTTTTTCATTTATCTTCTATTTTTTTTCCATTCAGCCAAAAAAATAAAATATAAGTAAGTGTAGAGTGTGTAGAGCTGAGTGTAAGTGTACTTTGCAAGAGCTACAGCTGCTGCTGCTGCTTCTTCTGCTCTGCTGCCCCGCTGAGCTTTCATTAAATGCGTCTATTCAGCGGCTGCAGCTTTAAAATTTCCGCCTCTTTTTTTTCTACTGTCAATATGCCCAAAAAGCCGAGCCGGACGCCGTATAAATTGTCGCAATCAAGCGCCGCATAAAATGTCTTTCTAGCAACACGAAAAAAATATATATAGAGAAAAAGAAAGCCGCAGGAAAAGCGACAGCAAGATGAATTACTGTAAATTATCCAGTTAAAAGTTTTCGCTGAAGGACTTTCTAGTCGCTCGAGTGGTCGCCGCTGCGGCTGCTGCCGTCGCTGATTTAACGAGACGAAAAGGTAAAAAGTTGAGCAAAAATCAATTTCGCCACAATTTCACGCTAGTTTGCATAAAAGTAAGTGTAGGGTATAGCTCTGGTGGCAGTAGAATGTGCGCTAGATAACTCTGAGCTGGTCTGATGAAAGACATTTTTAGGCAATTTTCTATATTTGTTGATAAAAATGAAAACTTGCAGATTCCGATTTATGGAAATTCTTAATTAATTGAAGTGACTGTTTGACTGTTTGCATATTTATATAAGAGTTTATGTTTATCACAATATTTTGCTAACCAACATATCAGCCGCACTACTATTTTTATGACCGCAACAGCATATGCATAATAATTATAGAAGACTATAGTTTTTAGCTAGATATCGCAGATATTTTTAAGCGACTTCTATAGTGCCATCTTGAGCACGAGCATACTTATTCTATTATACTTAAATACTGTTTATAATGCTCTGACTCTCTGGCTAGTTTTATGTGCATTTCAGTAGAAAATGTCTTTGGCAACAGCTGTCAGAGCTGGTTAAACATATGTGTATGGATAGTTATTCCAGCTGCATATGGGAGCAGATGTAGTTTCTGCACTACCTGAGCTCTTTGCGCTTTGCTTGTCAATGGCTGCTTTTAAGTTTCATGTTTTTTTTTTCCTTTTGGCATTTGCCACATTTTTCGGGGCGCAGCTCATGTTCAGCTCAAGCGAACATATACTATAACATATACTATACATTTTTCTGTTTGTATTTTTTTTTTTTTTTTTGGTCGGCAACATTCATTAATGTCAGGAACATCAGTAGCAGCAGCAGCAGCAGCAGCCGCCACAGCCGCAGCGACTTCGTCTAGGATACAGCCACATAATGTGCCGCAAAACGCATAAAACACACGCGCACACACACACACACACAGACACTGCCACACACACACACACACACACAGACAAGTGTCGTCGTCGTCGTCGTCTGCCCGCTGTTTTATATAACGATTACGATAATGAAGCGACGCCGTTTTCAGCGGGCGCAGCATTTTTATACACAAAATGAGCCAAATGAATGGCTGCCACTAGCCAAGCGGGAGAGAGAGAGAGACAGAGTAAGAGAGAATGATAGAGAGAGAGAGAGCGCGTATGATTGGGCTTACTCCAAGGATCTAGTAGTAAGCAACGTCTGTCGTTGATGGCTTTTTGAAGTTCTCAACGCAGGCGGCGCAATGATTGGGGGATTATGACGAATTAATGAATTCAGATTTAAATAAAATTACGCAGCGTGCCAGCGCCAGTGCCAGTGCCAGTGTCACGCCCACTTGTGGCCATGCACATTTAACATTTTGCTAATAGAATTAAAGTTTGCCCCACCCCCCACCCACAGCCCGGTGGCAGCAACATAATGAGCCAGCGACGCAGCCTGGCGTAATTATGATGGGCGCATATTGGGCATGGCCGCTGCATTGATGGCAGCAACAGTCGTCAGCAACTGTTGCCCGCTTAATTAACAACAACAATTGCAATTGTGCAATTGCAGTTGCCACTGTGGCAGGTAATTTTTGTCTCATTTGGGGCGGGCGCAACCTTCGCCTGATGGTTTTGTACTCGCATTGTTGCGGCATTGTTGTTGATTGTTAATTGAAAAACAATGTTGTACGCGCACTCTCTCTCTCCCTCTCTCTTTGTCTCTCTATCTCTATCTCTCTCTATCTCTATCTCTCTCCCTCTTGCTCGACTCGGCTGCACTTAAAGCGCTGTAAAACGCAATTGCAACTTCCACGGCGCATCGAGTTCGAGGTTCAACTGCGGCTTAATTAATTTTTATAAGGCTGTTGTTATCGTCGTCAATATGGTTGTTGCTGCACTTTAATTACAATGCACTGAAGTTGCCTTAAGCTCATTGATTAAACTTAATCAATGGCCATAAGCAGCGCGAACAGGATCGCTGCTGGCGTGCGGCAGGCGGCATGCGGCAGGCAGCTCATTAATGTTCGCTCACAACTTTGACAGCCAAAGTGCAATTAGCGTCAGGGCCAAAGCGAAAAGTTGTCATATTATGATATTGAATAGCAGCAAGATGAAAGACCCAGCTACCAAGAAATGGTAATCGAGTAAAGAGCGAGCGAGCGAGACAGACTACGTGTGTGTGTGTGTGTGTGTGTGTGTGTGTGTGTGTGGTAACAACATGTCAAAAGAGCTGCAGCAAGAGCATAAAAAGTGCCTGAGCTCAAGTAATTCAATAGCCAAGCAAGATTTAATTAATAATTTATACATATACTATATATATGTAAAGGTAGCTACAGCTCTGATTAACGCGCGTGCAGCACAAAGAAGCTGTAAAAGCGCGAAAGGTTGAATGTGGCGCAGATCCTTTACTTATTACAGATAGAACTTGCAGCAGAGCAGATATTTTGAATGCCCAGCTTAAGTTCACTTAATTAACTTGAAGCATCAGCCAATTACTTAAGCAAATGTGTGAAAAAGACCAAAGCATCTAAGCCAGAAAGACAACTTTGTCTAAGCGATTATAAAAACAATTAACGTCAAACTCTGGCTCAACTCTATTTAGCAATAAAAATCTATCAATTAGCATATGATAATAAAGCAGCTGCTATATATAATATCTATATATATAGATATATATATATACATATATATATATATATATATATATATATATATATATATATATATATATATATATATATATATATATATATATATATATATATATATGTCTAGGGAAAGTTAAAGAAAGTCTGTTGCAGTTCATCATTGAAGGCGAACTGGTAAAAGTCTGTTCGGCTAGTTAGTTGCATAGTTTGGGCTGGTTTTGTCAGTCAGTCAACTATCATTATAAGTTGCCCTTTGCGTTTGCGTCATAATGGCCGAAAACTTTTGCCCAGAGCTCTGTCACAGTGTGTGTATTTGTGTGTGTGTGTGTGTTGGCCATTGTTGGCGCTCAGTTTTGCAATTAGCAACAGTTTTGTCTGCTCAGTGCTTTTAGTCGGCCATTAATTGAGTTGCGCGCACTGAAAACTTGAAAATAAAAGAAAAAAATAAAGAAATAGCAAAAACAATGAACGAATTTTTCTACAACTTTTTATTCATTTTGTCCTTCTTCTTGCGCTTTTCTACTTGCAGATCGAGGACGCAATGCTGATGTTTGACAAGCAGACCAATCGGCACAGAGGTGAGTGAAGCAAACGCTAAGCGATAAACGATAAACGATAAACGTTAATAATACAGTTCGTTATAATAACACACATTGACTGACTCTGACAGCGACTCGCATGTCCTTGCTGTTACAGATACTTTCCTTCATTTTTTTGTTGTTGCTTCGTTTCCGGGCTTTAACGATGCAGAAGAAGATGAGCAAGCCGGAAGTGCGAACGCTTTTT
The DNA here is from genome assembly GCA_035045945.1 of Drosophila anceps. Taxonomy (NCBI): domain Eukaryota; kingdom Metazoa; phylum Arthropoda; class Insecta; order Diptera; family Drosophilidae; genus Drosophila; species Drosophila anceps. The sequence goes on along the minus strand of JAWNON010000186.1, from coordinate 3,776,887 downwards.
TTTTGTGCGCATTGCTCTGTCAATGCATGACAGATAGCGTTACAGATAGCCGGGCACAAACAGAGCTAATACAGTTTTTTTGTGTGTTAAAACGTGGCATTAAAATGGCCAGGCTAATAGCATGACCGAGAGAGAGAGAGAGAGAGAGCAAGCTAGCCATAAAGATTACCTGTGCAATGCAACCGGATATAGCCCGCACATACAGCTCTGCGGGCGAACGAACTGACTGAGTGGGTGGCTGGGGCTGATGCTTGCTGTCCGGCAAAGGCTTAAATCTCCAGCGCACATCCGCTACACGAACTTGTAGCGCACGAGTGAGTCCGGAGTGGGCGGGCGGCTGTGTGTGCCGTGCGACCCGACTGCTTGTCGTTGTCAATTTTGCTTATTAAAGTTTTAAATGACGCGCCGAAAATTCGCATTGCGAACGCCCATTGACATGTGACAAGAGACGCAGCAGCTGGAGCAGCAGCAACAACAGCAGCTTCCACCTGAGACAGGCGGGGCACATTAAGATTGATGTGTCCATTTTACAGCTAAAGCCGCACCCGGGGCCAACTCTACCGCCCACACACACAGACAAAACGGTAGACAGAGAGAGAGAGGGACATAGCCAGCTAACAATGTCGTGGCCCAAAAGTAATTAGCTGCTCACACACACACACACGCACACACACTGGACAGTCGTGCATGCATCAATAGTTGCCTCTACACACACACACATACACAGACAGAGAGCGAGCAATTCACAAACACACACACACACACACACACTGAGAGAGAGTTCATGGCTGGCCTTGTTAACTTGGTGGCCTCATGTAGTTGGAGCCGCTGTCCAACCAAATTACGCACACGGGAATAAGGAAACATGATTTTTGCTTGTATGCGGCCCATAAAAAATTGTTGCATACTTCGGGGCGCCGCCGAGAGATAAGCAGCAGCAGCAGCAGCAATGGCGGCGGCAGTAGCAAACGCGACCCACAGAACATTTCGTTTAATTGGACGCTGGAGTACCGAATGCTGCATCATGATGCAGTCATATGAAAAGCACAAAAACTCAACTCAGAATCAGCAACAGCAGCTGCAGCCTTTGCAAATGGCAATAAAAACAAGCAGCGCCCCATTTAAAAATTATGTGTTGCTGCAGCAGAAAGATGAGAGAGGGAGAGAGCAGTAGAGAAGCGAGAGCAGGTTGAGCGGAAGAGGCAGCGTAGCGAGCGCAACAACTGTTCAGAGATAATGCATGAGTAAGATATAAAACTGCAAATTGCCAACGATGCAGATTCATTCGAGTATATAAAGCAGAAGACAACGTGCAGAGGCAATAATATTATTAATTCTTTAGACTGATTGCCAAGCGCAATTCCCATTTCAAATTAAAATCAAATAAATAGCTATTTACAGAGCAGCAGCAGCAGCAGCAAAATTTCTACGAAATATTTTGAGTAAACATTAAGCCAGAAATCAAAAATCTATTAAAGAGATGAAACTTGACGCTTAACATTTGGCAGTTGCTTTGACTCTGCATATGATAGAGAAATAATTTTGTAAATGAAATTTCTCTGTAAGGCTCACATGTGTAATAAAAACTGAGCTTAGACTTGGAGAGTTTGAGTGAACTTTGGCCGAGCTCAACTCTTATAGTATAACAAATTGATTTCATTTTTAATTCAGTCAACATTTGCTATTTTCCATTCAATATACTATAATTCATAATCCACTTTGCGAGGTCTCAGCAATTTTACAACAATTTGCCGAAGTGAAAGCGATTTGTCCTTGATGCGTGCTCAATATTGATAAAGTATTTAAATATACTTTTTTTCGTAGTTAGTTTGTGTTATTTCAAATTCAAATTTGAGTTCGAATTCGAATTAATTTAATAGCGTGACAGTTAAATTGTCAGTGGCTTTCTTCTTTTTTTTTGGGTTAAAAATAGCACTTAATGTGTATAGCCTCGTTTTTGTGATTTCCCCATGAATATGACATGGAAGACGTTGGACTGCTATTGACATGGCGGCTAGCAGGACACGGCAATTTTGCAAATTACAATTGCCTAGGTCGATCAGAATACATATGATGAAATATGCAGGCGTTGTTAGTTAGCCAAGACCAACTGCCCAACTTCACAGGGGCCGAGTGCCCGTGTCCGTGCCCGTGCCCCAACGACCCAGCGAAATGCCATCCGGCCCAATCGAACCGCCCACTCGAAGCGACGTTAACACGGCACAGCAACGCTTTCGCTTCGAGTCAATAGAAAATGTGTGTCGTTAATCAAAGGGTATTAGTTGTAGCTGTAGCCACAATGACGACGATGGCAATGGCGATGGCGATGGCGATGGCGATGGCGATGGCAATAGCGGACCAGGCGACTTTTTATACAAGTTGAACGATGGACGACCTTTTGCCATGAGTTGGACTAACAGAAGCTCCAGGGCCCGACTGCCCGCCTGCTGCCTGCTGACTGCTTGCTGCCTGCTGCTGCCTACTGGCACTTGCGATATGCCTGTAATTGCATTTTATCGATCCAAGTGGAGAAGGTGCCCATCGTCTAGCGTACATGTGGCAATTGCCAGCGTGTGCACACACACACACACACATAGATACACTGACGTTCAGAAACAGGACAGCAACTATAATAAAGAAGCGAAAGAAAGAAAAAAAAGCAGGCAAGCAAAGACGTTGCTTGGGCTACACGGCAGCAAGTTTGTTACTCATTCATAAATCATGTGTGCAGCGACAGACGGACAGAAAGACAGTAGACACATACAGACAGACAACACACACACACACACACACACAGAAAGAGAGAGACAGAGAGAGAAGTGTACAGCTAGTGAAATGAAAGCCTGGTCACTGAAACTTGCAGCGACGTTTTTCCAACTAACGGCTGCAGTTGGCCCCAAAAAAAAAAAAGAAAACGTAAGCGATTTGACGGGGGCCTCGTGGCAGGGTAGAAACGAAAACTATATGAATATGCCATAAAACAATATAGGCTGGCATACTAACATCTGCAACAACAACAGCAACAACAAGTACAACTGCAAGTACAGTAGTAACTAGTAGAAGGGCCACCAAGCTACGGTCTAGCATCAAGATGTAATGAAAGAAGTGCACTTGCGATTGGCTTGGCGAACTAACTATGAGAAGAAAAAAAAGTAGATTTAAACTGAGTGTTGTGATAGGATGATATAGCTAAAGAGTACTGTGCTTGCTTGAGTTATCGATAGAAAGAAGATTATGTAAGCAAAGTTATCGATAAAAATAAAGAAAGAGTCTTAAACTGATTGATATGAAGGTGTAATATGACTGAAGTGGAGAGAGTATAGACAAATACTATTAGGAATTCTTTATAGAAACTAAAGTATATAAGAATATCAATAGAAATGATCGATTGAAACGAAAGTATGTAAGAATATTTATAGAATCTTAAGTATACAGAGAGGCAGAAATACTGGCGCTGAACCTAAAGGCTAAGTGTTTTGAATGTATTGATGAGACTATACATCAATTAAAGATTTAAATACATTAAACTTATTTGAAAATCAAAAGGAAAATCTAAAAAAAAAAAACCAAATGGAATTCAATTTGCCCCCAAGCTTATCGACAAATAAATTCAGTTGCAGAAATGCAAATAAAAATATTGAAAATCATATTTCTATGCACATTGATTTCAATTGAATTGGAAATGTTGCACTTTGCACAATGACTACTGTAGCTGATATGGGATACACGACAGCAGCGGCCTGAACTATGCTATGAATTTCATTTGGCAAGCCAAGGACATGCACAACGTGCGCCTAAACAGCCGGTTGAGGCGGCTGACTGGGCTGCAGCTGAGGTGTTAGTGCGGGCGGGCGTTTGCGGGTGGTGCGGTGGCTGAGTGGAGCAATAGCAGTTGGCAGTTGGCAGTTGGCGTCGCCAGCCGCTACTAATATTAAAATTGAAAATTTTGTAATTTTTCTCGTTTTTTGGCAAGGCGGCGCTGCGCAGTCATAACAGCTACCAGGCAAACTGCCACGTTTCCCACTCCACACACTGTTTCCACACATACATACATACATACATATGTATATATATATATAAATATATATATATATGTGTGTGTGTGTACATATATGGCATATCTGTGGCCGTTACTTGGCAATAACATGCATGAGTGTGCAATTTGTGCAGTTGGCAAAGGCATCGTCAGGCACTCTGCGTCCTGCGGGAAATTTTCGACAGGTAAAAATGGCAGCAAAGCAGCCGCAGAATTAACTAGCAAAGCGACTCCAGCCGCCGGGGCATTTTTCATGCCAGCCTTGCCGCATTTGTTGCCGGCAGATACATTTTTGATTGAGTTACGTGTGGGCGAGGCAGCAGAGATGTGAGGAGTGCAGGAGGCCAAAAAAGAAATTGCTGGCTTCATTTGCTAGCCACTCGGTCGACGCTCGACTGATTTATGAGTGGTCAGAGGCAGCAAAAGGAAAAGCAGCCGAAAAGGAGCCCGTAGCATGAACGGAGGCAGCGCCTGTGGCAGCAGGCTACAAAAGTGCCAACAACTACGTGCAACTTGCAACGTGCGCTAATTTTATATAATTAAAACAAACACAAACACAGCAAGCAGGCAGCAGGCAGCACAGAGAGTAAGAGAGAGCTCTGAAGACTCTCGACGCCCACAAGTTGTTGAAAACAGAGGAAGAGAGAGAGAGAAGGAGAGACAGAGAGATAGAGAGAGGGGAGCTAGAGAGTTAAAGGAAAGCAGCACATGTCGCTAATAAGCCTGCGTGTTTACTGTTACTTGTTTCAACTAATTTGTCAGCTACGCCCAACGCCCGCATGCCAAGGCAAACACACAGATATAGAAAGCAAAGTCTATGTTTGAAGGCGTGGCATGAGGTGTCTGCACTTGGCCTTGCTAATTGCACAGTCCTTTTGGCCCGGCCAAATCTCAGACAATTGCGCTAATTGAAAAACCTCGATAAGACCAAAGCGAAAGCTAAAAGCAACACACACACGCACACACATCCACATCTACACACTCGCACACAAATGAAATGGAGCTTCACTAAAAACATTTCGGTTCTTTGTTGTCCTTCGGTTTCCTTTTTCATGTAAACAAGCATTAAAAGCTAGTTAAGTTAGCATACGAACTTGAGAACTTCTATCAATACAGAGATATCACATCGTAAACAGCGATCGATAACGTGCTTATTATCGATAGTTTTGGTAGTGACATGTCTAAAGAGTTTCTCTTTTACGAGCAAATGAGCTTCAAAAGTCAGTTTAAAAGTAAGATGATTCTTGTGAAAGCTGAATATATCTACTTAGCAATGTTCGATAGTCTCTATTTTATTGATTTCTTGACTATATTTAAGTGTCATCAGTAACTACATCTTTTCTATCTACTAAACCTAATACTAAAAGCTAGATAATAAGAAATATCAATCTAGGAGATAATCGATAAGCTGCCATTTATCGAATATTTCAATATTTATAAAGCCTTTCCTTATAGTTCCTTGTTTTCAAGCAAACAAGCTTTCATAAGTCACACGAATCAAAGATATTCTCCTCCCTCACACATGTCAGCATTGAACAACGTTCGCTTGTACATTGACTATCGATAATTTCGTTAGTGTCATCCCTAGCCCAGCTTAACATAGTTTTGAAATAGCATTTGGCACACTCTTGCTGGAGCTTATGAAAGATTGTAAATTTTGGAAGAAATTAACAAAAATTTCGGCATAGAAATTGAATGGGGGCCGTCCAATGCGCTGAATCAGCATTTCCATGCAGAGTAGTTAGTGGGGCGTAGTAGTGGGGACGGGGAAAAAACTTCATGACAAACTTATTATGCACTCGGCTGGGTTATTTCCAGAGCTGGGCAAAGTTTGCTATGTAAACTGGGAGCTGGGCAGTGTTTGAATTACTCTGCCCAGGCGGCACTTGAGTCCCTGCCGCATATTGAGGTCAGCTATGGGGCGAATGGAGGAACAGAGAGGAGATTGGACTGAAGTGCCTGTGGTGCAGAGGGGAAGACTGTGGCAGTGGCCTGGCTGGCTGTCTGGGCTCGTCTCAGTCTCGACACTTGAGTAAATTATTTAGCCGCTCGCACAAAAGCATATTTCGTTCAATTTTTGCAGCTCTTAAACTTGTTTGCCCATTCTCCAACTCGCTGACTCGCTGACTCTCTGACTGCCTGACTCACAGACTCTTTCGCCTTTTTCACTTCTCTTATTTGTTTGTTTGTTTGTTTGATTTTTTGCAGGTTTTGGCTTCGTTACATTTCAAAGCGAAGATGTGGTAGACAAAGTTTGTGAAATTCATTTCCATGAGATAAACAACAAAATGGTAAGTCGAGCGAAGCCAAATGAAACGAAATGCTGCGCCGTATTTCTATATCTAATCCCGTTGTTCCACAGGTCGAGTGCAAGAAGGCGCAGCCCAAGGAGGTAATGCTGCCGGCAAATCTGGCCAAGACACGGGCGGCCGGTCGTTCCGCTTACGGTGAGTTGGTAGTCTGGGGCAGCCACACAAATCAGGTGACGGCAACGGCGGCAACGGCTGCAGCTGCTGCTGCTGCTGTTGCCACGCCCTCCGCTGCGCTCTTGCCAAGTAGTTTAGCCGCTGCCGCCACCGCGCTGCAGCAGCAGCAGCAGCAGCAACAACAACAACAGCAACACCATTCACACCACCAGCAACAGCAACAACATCCACACTCACATCATCATCATCATCACCATCAGCTGCTGGGCGCCGCTGCAGCAGCCGCCTCGCTGCGCTACACGCCCTATCCGCTGCCCACGCACATTTCAGCCGCTGCCGTGGCCGCAGCAGCCGCAGCTGCCACGCAACAACAGCAACATCAGCAGCAGCAGCAACAGCAGGCAGTTGCTGTTGCCGCCCAGCAGCAACAACACCAGCAACAGCAACAGCAATCACTCGCACATGTTGTAGCTGCTGCCGCAGGCGCACCTTCGCTCTTGCCTCTATCCAGTTCGACGCCTTCTGGCGCTCCCTCGCTGCTGCAATATGCAGCTGCTGCAAATGCGACACAGAACAATGTTGCTTTGGCCAATTCACTTTATGCCGACGCGGCTGCCGTTATGGGCTATAAACGCCTGCTGGCCGCTGCTGCTGTGAGCAGCGGCCTACGGGCTACACCCACCTTGGGCGCTCTCACAGCGCCGGCAGCAGCTGCTGCGGCAGCTGCCCAGCAGGCGCAACTGCGTCAAAATGCAGCTCTAGCCGCTGCACATTATCCGCTCAGCGAGCTACTGGCCATGCCCGCCAGCCTCGAGACGGCAGCAGCTGCCTCTCTCTATCAGCTGCCCGGCATCTGACCGCCAAGGCCGCACTGAGCCGCCGTCCCGAGCATATATTAAGACCGACCCAACGGCAGGCCAAATCAGTTTGCAAAGCTATGGCCTGATATATACTAAACACACACATACACACACACGCACACACATCTGAACTCTCATTCCGTCTCAATGTCCAAAGCGCGACACGTGTCGCATTACTTATACTTAGGTCTTAGGTCTAAAACGTGTATGATTCTCCCTAGCCATGTATGCTCCATATACATAAATACATACATACATACACATATAAATGTACATACATAAAACATATCTACATATTTGCATACTACTATTCTTGTGTCTAATCGGTACGACGCGGCGTATGCGTATTATCGATTCTAACATATATTTAATTTATACCAATTTCAATTAGCGTAACGCATTCATTTCTTTCTCTAGAGCTTAAGAAATTTTGGTTTAAGATTTAGGCTTAAAACAACTAACTAACTAAACAAAAAATCTAAAATTAATTAATTAAGAGCAGATCCTAGAGAGCTGCATAGATGTTTTTGCTCAACGTTTCGATTAACAATCGATGCTTAGACTTACCTTAGCGACGATCGTAATATACATGTAACAGTAAAACGTAACTGTAAACCAAACTGCGTGTAAGTCTTAGACATTGTACAACACTAGAACGTAAGAACTATATATGAAAAATGAAAATTGAATTGAAAATCGAAAAAAACAACTAAAATTGAGAAAAGTATTGTCAAAAACAAAGAAGAAGAAAAAAAACAATCACATTTATATTTCTAAAACTTGTATAACTAACATTTACCAACTCTATATACAATCTATATACATATATATATATATATATATATATATATATATATATATATATATATATATATATATATATATATATATATATATATATATATATATATATATATATATATATATATATTATACATTCGAACTTCAGCTCATAACAATAGCTCTTCAAAATGAATAACTGTAGAACCGAATACAATTAACATTAATTATATAATAATGTCATAAATTAGCAAATGTATCAAAATTAGCTTTTAAGTAAAGCCGCATTTAAGTAGGCAACAAATAAAGCTGACAGGCTTCCACACACACACACACACACACACACAATCTTCTATGTGTGTGTGTGTTTTTGTGTCAGACATTTTAGTTAAACAATTTGAAAGTCGCAAACGTAGTGACCGAAGCTGGCATTAGAATGGCAGCTGCCTGTCTGACTTTCTGTCTATTTGTCTGTCTGTCTGTCCGTTTGCAGATTTCACAACACTGGTTAATTGATAATGTCAACTGAAGCGCAAAAGCCTTTCCCAAAATTACCAGCTGTTGGCCACTTAATAACTTACACATAAATACATACACACATATACCTTTATATATACATATATTTAGATATTAATATTTGACTTAAACATGAACTTTAGCTATTGATTATATACATATATATATATATATGAATACATTTACTTACTTGCTAAGCGCATTAAGCGCTTCAAGTTAACTGTTAGCTAATACTTGAATGTGTATGCTCGTTTAGGTGTAGTGAAAGGAAGTATTTTAGCTTCTGTATACTTTAAAATATATATTTTCGTCGTCTGTGAGTCTGAGTTTAAATATTAGGTATACTTTCGGTAGGCGCTTGGCGTATAGAAAAAAGTCTGCTACAGTTTTTCTGATAAAACCTTAAATTTGTTGACTAAAATACCATATATAAATGCCCATTAGGGGCGTGGCATATTGGCAACTATAACGGCTAGTTATATTCCACTTAAATTCACTCTTGATTAGCTTCACTTATAGGTTTTTTAGATAAACCTATAAGCCTTTGAGTAAGCCCTTGTTCCTAAAAATAGTAGTGCTCCGCTGACAGCAAAATTTTGTGATAAACAAAATATTTTGAAAACAATTTAATATTCGTTTCAAATTGTTTTCATTATATTATGATTATCACAAAATTAAGCTGTCCAACATTTCAATTGCACTACTATTTTTATGAACAGAAGCTGTAGCTAAATATTACATAAATTTCCAACTTTTTCAATCGTAAACGAGCATTACATAGTCGGCTATGCTCGATTGCAACATTCTTACTTGTTGTCCATTGAAACAGTGTACTCATACGTATCTAAGACTAAGTTCAACAAGAACAACAACGAAAACAACAATAGCTACAACAACTACAACAGCAAAACGCACAGGAAACGATGCCAAAATGATGAACGAATAATTGATTGATTGATTAAATGATTGATGACAGCCATGGAACCAAAAAAAAAAAAACAAAACAAATTTAACATTCAAAAAAAAAAAAGAAAACCAAATGAAAATCTATTTAAATTAACATCTAACATTTTTTTAATTAGCTGTCAAATTGTTTTTTTTTTGCCATTTAATTGTTTTCAATGATTTTTTTAACCACTCTATGTGTTGTAGTGTATTTTTGTTTAATTTCCTTTTTGTCAATTTGTGAGTGTGTGTAAACACTTTTGAAATCATTTAATTAGTTGTGGGCCAATGAAACGCAATAGGCCTCGAGAGTCTGTGACATTTTGTAGAAATGCGCAGCGAGGCTTTAGAAACGCTTTCATGTCCGCCCCCATCGAACAAATACACTAGTTAACAAACTAACTAAATAACAGTCTAGTATTTACATATTAGCATAGTATTTAAATGTGTTTTTTTTCCTTTGACTTTCTAGTAAACAATGTGTACGTACATATATATAACTAAGTGTTTAGAATTGTGTCATATCTATATATATATACATACATAGATATATTTATATCGATGGTACAACATATGTAACTCTCTCTCTATATACATATATCTTATCTATAGCTCAGCAAGTCGAGGCTGTTAATGGAAGAAGAAGCTGCTCAAAACATTTTAGAATCTGTCGCTCTCTCTAACAGCAGTACTTATATATTAGTATATAGCCTAATAATCGATAAGTGTTAATCGATTATTATTTAGTTTACACACACACATTTAGATCATTAAGTACACACATACACACACTAACATACAAACACTACAAGAACTTATATATTACATATATAGTTAAACAGACTTAGACTTTTATCGAATATATCTTTATATATCTATATATATCTTTGATCTCTTTGATCTCTTTGTTTTCTAGGAGTACTTAGCTCTTAACTCAGCGCACTTATGAATGTTAGTAATTGATTTATGTTTATGCCTTTCTTTTTTTGTGCTCTCTTGTTTTTCATGCTCCATATTTAGATAACATCATGTGGGGTCTGGGGACATTGCCCGAAGGTAAGCATTAGCTATGAGTAGATTAGGCATAAGATCTAGCCATAAGTGATGGTTTGTCTTATAATAGAGTTATCTAATTGTATTTATTTTTCTCTCTCTCTCTCTCTCTCTCTCTTTCCCGCAGGCTTTCCGGCAGCTGCGTATGCTGCTTATGCCGCTGGTCGCGGCTACTCGGGTTATCCCAGCTTTGGACTACCCTATCCAACTGGTAAGTCAACCCTATCTCTCTCTCTCATGCACACATACACATCATCACACGTACCTTAACTATATATATATATGAATATTTAGTATATCCTATGCATATGTCGTAAGCCCCGTCTGCGTGTATGACTCTCTTTGTGTGTGTGTGTGTGCGTGTGTGTGTGAATGTATTTGGCGTGCATTTTGTGACTACTCTTATATTGAACTAAAGCTAAAGCCTAAAGCCTACCCCGCATTGCAATTTGTGTTAGTTGATATGACGAAAGGCCTTGTTTAACTAGTCCAAATGTTAGCTGTAATACATATACATACATATATATATGCATATATGTAACATGATTAATTAGCATAACATACTAACTACCGCTCGATTACGTTTCTTTGTTATTTATATGATTTTTTTGTACCCGAATCGAATCGAAATTTTTCTTCTTTTCTTTTTCTTCTTATTTATTTTTGTTTTTCTCGAACCTTATAGCTAGTGTAATGGGCGTAATGCCGGAGAATCGTATACTGATCGGTGATTATATGGTCGCCCCAACGACAGCCAGCAGCACGGCCTAGAAGCAACCTTGACTATGATCTAAACTGATATTTTTTGTCGATCGAGTATTATATCAAAATCTGAAATAATAAAAAACAAACTTATAACTATAAAAATAAAAACTCTAGAGCGTTCGTCATATCAATGCACAAATCGTACTCTTACAGAAATATATTTGAAAATAAAATTGAAATCATAAGCAAAGCAGCTCCTAAGTCATTTTCTCATTATTTAGGCACATTCATTAATGCGGCTTGGCCTTGAGTTTATATATCACATCACACGCATACACTAAGCAAAAATCATGATCCACAAACAATTTGCTAGTACTAGAGCCACACCCACTCGATACAAATGCCTCTTCATTCATTTCCATCTTTACTTTTGGTTCTTTATATTATAAGTTTTTGTTTCGCTAGGGTTGGAACGGATGTTGGCAAAACATTTGAAAGTACTCAAATCCAACACTAGCCACGGTTATCGATTAACGATAAACGATTGTCAGCAAACAGTAAACAGATTAAGCAAACCAGAACGAGAAATTTGTCCCAAAATTCACGAATGCAAATATATTTCTAATATATTTTTTCATTTAAGAGCATTCGTCCCAACCCTAGCCTAGTCACCCACTCTCTCTCGCTCTCTCTGTCTCTCTCCCATTTTCTGTCTCTTTCTCTCTCTCTCTCTCTCTCTGTCTGTCTTTACATGCAAACTATTTTGTGTCTCGTATGATTTTGTAGGCTTAACTATTTGTGGCATCGGTAGAAGTTATGGTACCACATGTAGCACGAATCCGGGCCGCAGCAGAGCCGCCAATTGCACCGCTGGCGGCGGTGCAGCAGCGGCCGCCGCTGCTGCTGTGCACAATCAGCCCCAAACGGGATATCAACACCACCAAACGCTGACTTTGCCGCTGGCCACAGCGCTGACAGCGCGCACCGCCGCAATCAAATCCCAATTTCTGGGCAACATCAATTTTTAAATGAAAAAAAAAAAAAATAGAAAAATAAAAGAAACAAGAAAAATCCATACGAGAGAGCGGCGTAAACGACAAACGAGAACAAGTCAAGCCAAGCGAGAGGCCGGCCGATATTGTATTTAATATTTCATTTGCGATTTTGTTTCTTTCTCTCTCTCTCTCTTTCTCTTTCTCTCTCTTGGTCTCAACGACAATACGCAAACCAAGCCAGAAAAAATATACATATATAAATCATTTGTACTGTGACAAGTAGGTACAACAACAACAACAACAATAACAATAACAACAACAGCAACAGCAACATGAGCAACAACAACAACAGCAAATCAAATTTATTAGCTTAGATTTTTTCTGGTAAAAACAAATATTGAATCTATCAACAAAAACCAAAACAGAAAATAATAAAGAACTTATAAAACTATTTGTAATTGCAGCCCCATACATATATATATATACATATATATATATATATATATATATATATATATATATATATAATCACATTTAGTGCTGCTGGCGCATATATGTGTGTACACACTGTAGCTGGCCTTCACGTATTAGACCTTTACTAAATACACATACTTAGTATTTGTTTGTACTACATAGACGAACCCTTCTAGAGCTAGTTACGTATACCCGATCTATATACATATATATACATATATATATATATCAGGCGTATCTATAGTGCAGTTCTTTCGATTTACTATATGCATATATACTCGATACATATGTAGTCCTTAGGCTAAACATAATCGCATAAACGTGTAGAGAAACCCGTAGAGATATGACACAATACACACGCACACACACACACACACACACACACACACACACACACACACACACAGTATACACTCCTTATATGCTACCAATTGTAATTTCCATTAATTCTCATTAAACAACTCCCATTTGGTATTATTTGTAAAAACTATTTTACAGTTAGCGCATTTAAATGCAAATTTTTTATTTGTAGTCCATCTGCATAAATTAGTGGGAAAACCAAATGTCGACGATATGCGAAAAATAAATAAGCACACACACACGCACACACACACACACACACACACACACACGCGTACACAGCAGAGAAACCCATTTAGATAAAAAGTACAACATTTTAGCAGGCCTGTCACATGTGTGTGGTAGCATCGTATTATTATCCTTTAATTAATTTCCTGCATAATATGATTTTTGTTTTTCTTTTCGCATTTCGCATTTCGTATTTTATTTTTATTTCGTTTCCCCTGAGTTTTTTAGATAATCAACGAACGTGCACAGATTTCTAGCAAAAGTTCATTAATTAGTTGAATTTTTGTGCGCGTTTTTTTCTCTCTCTCTCTCTCTCTCTCTCTCTCTCTATCTCATGAAAAATAAAATAAATGAAATCCTTTAAACTCTATTCATATAAACATATACATTTCTATATATATATATACATATATCGCATATCCTGCATACAAATTCCTTCATCGTTGTTGCATCTGAAACTGAAACTGAATCAACAACAACAACAACAACACAAATTTCTACCAAAAATGAGCGAAAACAACTTTTTATTGAAAATCTCTATATGAATAAAACATTAACTATATATATACACACATATTTATAATATATCTAAAACGAAAATATATATCTAAAAAATAAGTTTACAAATATTTATTTTATACACAAAAAACCAAATCCAAATCAAATTTCATTTGTACAATAATATTAATAATAATAATAATGATATTGCAATAAAAAAAATGGAAAAAACAAATCAATTTTTAAATATGAAAAAAAAAAGAAAAATGAAATACAATATTAATGTCCATCCATTTTCGAAGAGCAAAAAGTTTAAGTTTGATGAAAAATGCAATTTTTCTAATGTCCTTTCCATTAATGTAAGTTCGTTTACTTAGCTACCAATACATACATATATATACACACGTACACGGACAGAAAAGCTGTTAATTAGTTAATTGAATGGCCAAATTATAATATGAAATATAAAACAAAAGGACAAAGCGGCAAAAACTGCTTGAAGGTATCTTAACTTATATATATATATATATACATAAAATGCTTGCAAGTTATTTATAAACAAACACACACACACACACGCGTACACATGCATAACTAACTACTTATATAACAATCACACACACACACACATACGCATATCTATGTATTTTACACGTATATACTGTGATTTATAAGAAAACGCTTCAAACAAAAAAAAAAAAGATGAAATAAAAATTTGCCAAACGCATAATTCAAAATTGCTTATGCAACAACAAAAAAAACCAAAAGTTATTAACTAAATAAATGCACAAAAAAACGGAAACAAAATCCGCAAAAAAAAAAACAAACAAAGCCAAGTTTATGATTTTCTAGCCGCAAGGCTTTAGCTTTTTAGTATTATTAGCAAGCAAATGGATCCACGTGGCGTATGCGTTATATGCACTAGTCAGACGAAGATGAAGAAGAAGCGGATTAAGAAGCAGCAGCAGCAGCAGCAGATGAGCTACAACTGCCAACAAGGTCAGCTAAAAATGGTCGTCTTAATATACAAAAACAAAACTGCATAATCCCACAGCATAATCTCTCTTTATATATACTCTCTCTCTCTTTCTACATATATATATATATATATATATTTGTACGCAAAAGCCGTTAAACACATTTTCTAATTATTAAATGTACTGTTTAGTAATTGATTATCTTTAGCTGAAGTCTTAGTGGAAAAAAAAATAAATAACAAATCATAGACAATCGAAACTCAAATTGTAAACTGCTTGCGCGGCGGCAGTACAGTAGCTCACATATGTATTCTCATACCTCTAGTTATATACATATGTGTGTAGTCCTAACTAATCTAGAAACTATATCTTTTTTAAGTTTGTTGCTCAAATAACTAAACTAAAAGTAGCTCATAAAACAAAAACAATAACAAAAATCAAAAACCAAAAAAAAAAAACCAAAATATTCAATGAAAATTTTGTGAAATGTATTTTTAAACTAAACTTAAGCTAAATAATGTAGCAACTAGTCTTAGTCGACACTAATTCAAAAACAATTGTGTAGTGTTGGAAAATGGAGCAAAGTTATATATAGCTCATATATACATATATTCATAAGTAAACATATTCATATATCTCTCTTGTATTTGTATTTCTTTTGTTGTTCACCTAATTTAAGCGTAGCTGTTGAAATCTGTTTTTAATCAGTTCACGTTTTTCGTTTTTGCGTGTCTCATAGACCTTGTTTTCCTCTTGCCTTAGTGTTGGTAAATCGCTCAAGTTTTGACAACGCTGCCATCTTGTTAAACAACAAACAGTGTTGTTTACCAAACCACAAGTTAAACAACTACTAAAAATTCCAGCTGCCCGTGCCGGAAACCCATAACAACAATGGCAACGGCAACGTCAACGGCAACGTCAACGGCAACGGCAACGGCAATGGCAACGGCAATGGCAACTGCGACTACCGAAATATAAAAAAAAAGAAAATAGATATATAAATGAAACTAAAAACTTATTTATTTAGAAAAAGGCAGTTACCGCTATTTCTGTCTCTATAGCCAGCAGCTTTTGCCCGGTTGCTAATGAAAACAACATGGCGCACAGAGCTTTTGCCCCACATCACAAAAAAAAAAGCGTAAACTAAACGTAAGCCAAACTTGATTGGCGCCACACACACATACGCACACACACGCACACACGCACATACGCACAACGAGCACAATAAGCAAACGTCTGGCATAGCCACGCCTCGTTACGTTACGTCACGTTACGTTACATCAATTTTTGTGTTTCCGCAGGAAATGCAACTGCTACAATTCCAACCCCATCCACCCACCCACTCTCTCTCTCTCTCTCTCTCTCTGTCTCTCTCTCTCATTCTATCGCTCTCTTTTCTATGCGCCTTGCCTGTTAGCCCGTAATCCGTTAGCCATAACCCGTTACTTCTTAGCCCAATGTTGTCTATGCCTCTTACCCCTACCCGTTTCCTATTGTCCCATGCCGCACCTCCTGCCGCATTCCCCCTTGGCCATGCCCATTCTGTTGTCATTTCAATATTGGCGCTGGCGTATTTTTACTTGCTGCAGCAGCTGTGACCGTAACAACAACAACAACAACAACAGCAACAACAATGATAACAGTAAAAGCGCCCAAAAAGCAAAGTGCGCCGCAGCCAAGCGTTCTAACTGTATTTCGTTTCTCTGCTCCTCCAACTGCTCCCCTCTAGGAACACAACAACAACAACAACATTCGTTTAATAACCCAGCAGAAACACTTTTTGTGTTGTTCTTTTTTTCTGTTCGTGTTTTCATAACCTGCCTTCCAAGTTGGCTCTGTCGTGTAGTTCTCTTCAATATACCCATACGTCTATACATCTATACTATATAGTTCCGTTATATAACATTAGTTGGAATTTCGATTTTTGGGCTTCGGGTTTTTCCTTTACTCTTTAATGCAGCGTTAGTTAATCGTATCTATATATACTATATAGTTTGTTTGATTTGTTCGTTCCATTTATAACATTCGAAAGAAAAAGATAAACAACTTACATTACCTAATACTAATTATAATTGTAAAAGTTTTATTTCTACTCTATATACCTATATACCACTTAGAGCTCAGTCTTTCATTTAACTAAATATATTTATATATATTCCTATATAACTTAGGTATTTCTTTTAAATGCGCCCAACTCTTAACTAGTTGTCCTTCATTCGACTTGGCCTCCATTTAATTTACAACTCTCGCAATCTTTTGCCACTTACAGTTGATCTAACCAATGGGCAGCTGACCCCCAACAATAATACACCACTCCTAACACAGGCTTTGTCAGGTAAGTTTCACATTTTTTTTTTTTATCCTAAACGTATTCTAGTAATTTAATAATTTTAATAGAATATCATAGAAACACTTTCGTAACACATGGGTTATAATGAATGCTTTATAAGAACGGAATTCTTAGTATCGTCCAATATTGAATAGAATATCCCTAAAGTAGCGCTCAGTATTCATAGATTGCATCATATTCGTATATAGCACAAGCAATAGAACAGATAACAATATATTTATGTTTAATGTTTCAACTCCAATGTTCCTTTCAACTATTTCCTACATGTTTTGTAAGGCAATATTTTGTTTAGTCTATGCTTATCTGTATTTCAATAGACTAAACCCAATATTAACATTCGCACACAAACATAGTTTGACATGACTGTATCTGATATTTCGCTAGATACACACGTTTATCGATAGACTTACACTTCGAACGATACTTCTACTGATAGTGTTTCAATTCCACTGTTTCTCCTGTCTATTTGCAACTATCAAATAGTATTTCAATTGATTCATATATATATATGGGCAGGCTTACACCTTGCCCAATACGTCTGTTTATAGTGTGTCAATTCCATTGGTTCCAATGCATAGATTTAACGATAGATTTCTATACACATTGTTTCAATTCCGTTGTTTCATTTCATACCCAATCATCAACAGGCATACCCATACCCTTATTTCGATAGATTCATACATTTAACGATAGGCTTACAACAAAATTCTATCAATAGTTTTAAGCAAAATGTTTCACCCCTATTGTTTCTGGGAACACAGCTTTTCTATTAATTCATAACAACATCTCTTTTATCTTGCCAAATCTGATCAAATTCCCCATCTCCATTGCTTGCAGTGATGAACAACTATCAGGCGGCTGCTGCAGCCGCCCACAGCTTCGGTCCGTCGGCCTCGCCACATGCAGCGGCTGCCACCACGGCCACACGGCAGGGCTTTCCCTCTACCAACTCGCCCGGACCAACCATTGACATGTACAGCTCGGCCGGGGCCGACAATGTGGGCTACGTACAGGCCACCAGTCCGCAACCATCTGGCTTTCCCATAGCCGTCAGCCGTGCCCCATTGAACTACAGCCCGGTAAGTACGAGGCACTGCCTCGAGATAAGCAACCATCAATAGACGTGTAGGGGGGGGGGGGGGTTGGCAAGGGGAAATGGGCGTGTCTTGTAGGCGCATTTCTTGTCCGTTGCCGAGCATCAATTCGAATGCCGTCTCCGCCTCTAAACACAGTCGAATGAAATTAGTTAAGCAAAATATATATAATTTAGTTACATAGTTATTGCGTTGACCTTCCATAAATATATTGTACTATGTATTTCTCTTTCATTTCGTACAGATTTATTCGTTGAACTTTGCGATGGCTAATATATAAAAAGACTGATAACCCAAAAAAAAAGAAAGCAAAATAAAACAAGAAAACAAAAACAAATGCAAAAAGTATATACAATTATATATATATATAAATCGAAAAATATATATATACATATATACACATATATATAAAAAAAAAAAAAAACAAAAACGAAAAGAGAAAAAAAAAAACAAAAGTAATAAGAGTTATATAACAAAACGCAGTTGCACAAGGTAGGCACACCAACAAAACTACAGCGTGTTTCTTTTCCAATAACAATTTCAATTATTAATCAATCAAAACTATATATTTTACCAAAAAAAAAACAAAAAAAAAAACAATATTGATTACAATTACGTTAACAAAAAACCTAGTCAAAAAAACAAATCTAAAAATCTAGTAAAAAAATAAATAAATAAAAATCTATTTTATGCACGTCACAAAAAGCACAGTTTTCTAGGTCAATTATGATTTATATACAATTGAACAAATATACATATATGTATTATACATAAAATATTCAATATTAAGCGCTGCTACTAAAACAAACATCCATCATAATACACACACACACACACACACACACAGACAGACACACACACACACAGACAGACACACACACATTTATTATTGAAGCCTGCGGCAAAGTTTTTGATAAAGAATTTGACGTCAAATGTTTTTTTGATGTAAAAGTTTTTTGGCATTACTGATTATATGATATATAGTTTAGATATTTTTTTTCTGCTAATCAACTTTAAAATTCGTAAATAAAACTAATATATAATTTAAATATGTTTTTAAATTTTTTATTTATTTATTAGCCCAAAAATGTGTATATAAATACTTAAAAATATGTTTTAGTTCTTTATTTACTTATAAATTTGTTTTAAATATTATAAAATATTTTTTACTTATTTATCAATTTAAAAGTCTATAATTATGTATTTCAAACAATTTTTTTGTAACATTTCATTTATTTATTAGGTTAGAATTTCTTTAAATTTCTTTAAACAAAACTTTGCCACAAGTTTAAAAAAAAAGCTCATTTCTCGATACAAAGACATTTTCTAAATCAATTAGATAATTTTTCTATCTCAAAAACTTTTCACTTTATATATATATATATATATATATATATATATATATATATATATATATATATATATATATATATATATATATATATATATATATATGTCTATTCTATAAATGTTAAATAACTTTCTATATGTCTGTGTGCATTTGTTGCTCGCCGAATGCATTTTATTTGAATAATTTTTTTGTGTGTGTATTTGTTTTGTGCCATGCGAAACGTTCTATTTCCAGGGACCACTAATTCCTGCGGCATTTACAAATGGATACCATTAAAAATAAAGGTGGCGCCGAAACAACCGCAATGACAACAACAGCAACAACACCAGCAACAACTACAACTACAACAGCAACAACAGCAACAACTGCAACGACAGCAGCAGCAGCAGCAGCAGCAGCAGCAGCAGCAGCAGCAATAAAAACAACAACAAAACTAATAAAAAGCAACAGCAATTGACAACAGACACAGCAAAGTAACTGTAAAACAATACATATATATATATATATTTATATATATATATATATATATATATATATATATATATATATATATATATATATATATATATATATATATATATATATATATATATATATATAGTAAAGCTGCGTATATAACTCACACACATACACATATACATAGAAGCTTGTGCCTGGTAATACATTTTTGCACAAAGCAAAATGAAATCTGTTAAGCAGCCAAGCAAAACACAGCAATAAGTATGATAAACCAAAAATACACACACCAACACACACACATACACCAACACACACACATACACCAACACACACACACATGCATACACAACAATTAATTAATTAACGCGTATGTACTACACACATGCATATATATATATATACTTAAATATATATATATATACCTGTATGCATATACAATTTATAGCGTAAAAACAATTTAATTTTAATTTAATGACAACAACAACAACAATATTAACAAATAATCAAGTAAGCAAGCAAAAAGGCAGCGCCCAAAAAAAAATATAAAATAAAAAAAATTGTGCAACGCGTGCAGCAAAAATCGTTTAAAATGCAAATTAAACGAAATGCAGCAGCAGCAGTAAGGCGTTGCAAGTAGGCGTGGCCTTTATGCATACACACACACACAACAGACACACATACACACACACACATACACACACACACACACGCCCACACAAGCAAGGCCAAACCGGGCGTATGACAACAACTTTTTTTGCCCGGCAGCCCAAAAGTTTTTAAGTAAAACCAAAAACCAAAAATACGAAAACAAAACAAAAATAACAAAAAATTAAAAATAAAATAAAGTATATTAATTAATAACAAAAGAAAAACAAAAAAAAGTTACAAATGTTGCAATAATAGCGAAATATGTTATTATTTAATTGCGTATTATTACAAGTAAAATGATTATTAACATTATTATTGCTATTCTTAAAGTTAAGTTGTAACTTTTAAAGTTAAAAGTCGATTAACAAATATATTATATATATATAATTACATATATATATATATGAATATACACAAACATATATAAAGAAAAACTGCAATATATACAAAAGATGATGAAGAAGACGATGATAACAAAAATACGAATTACACAAATCAAAAGATAAAACAAAAATTTGCAATTTATTTGTTAGGCGAGTTGGGCATGCCCAACAATGCTAATAAGTACAGAGTATTTATATATAGATATCTCTCTCTATATATATATATATATATATTTCAGTTATTCTCGTTGCTAAATCAAAAATCAAAAAAAGAAAAAAATGTTTAGATGCAAATTATGAATTATGAATTATGAATTTATTTTAAAGTACAATCCGAAAATGTTTATTGGCCAAAAGCTGAAGACGATAAACTGAGTTGAAGCAGCTCAACTATAATTTGTTAAATCAAATGTTTTTTCTTTTTGTTTTTTGTTTTACTTGCAAACTCTTTTGTGTTCAAAACAAACAAATTAATAACAAATGCATATGGTTAGTTAGACAAATATGTTAAAAAAGAAAAAAAAAAACAAAAAGCATTCATTATAAGCGCAATTGAGAGATTGAATTTCGCATAACTCGAGGCATAAATCAATTTATTTGCTAACACACACACTCACACACACACACACACACAACTGATGAATCAAAAAAACAAAAAAACAAAAAACAACTTAAACAAATTACGATCTAAGCGCATATGCAAATATAACAATGAACTATTATACATACAGCATATATATTACATTTAAGTAAATAAAATATTTATAAAACCAAAAAAAAAAAAAACCAAAAACAAAAAAAGACAATTAATACTAAGAAAAGCCAGTTGAACGTGGGTAAAAAAAAAAATATATAAAATAACACAAAATATATATGTTGAGCTGTTCAAGGACAAAAAGGACATGCCTACATATATATTCAATAAAAGCAGGCCACATTACGTGCAATTAATTTTTCTAGTCTCGTGTCTCGTGTCTCCAGGATGACGAGACTGGCAGGACGACAGGATAGTGAAAAGGACTAGAGAGAGAAGGATGTGCTCGAAGGGCGTCATAGAAAAATATATTTATATACAACTATATATGTATGTATATATATATATATATATATATATATATATATATATATATATATATATATATATATATATATATATATATATATATATAAAGTATTCAATTATTGGAACAACAAAAAACAACAACAACTAACTGACAATTCAGCAGAAGTAGAAAAAAACACAATTAATAAATTGCGCTTTTTTGGTCTGTCTGAGATTTTTGCATTACACACAGAAGTAGAAGAGAAGCTAAGCAGAAAGAAGAAGAAGAAGAAGAAGAGGAGATGGAAGATTGTGAAGCAGAAAAAAAAATGTTCCTTTCATAACTTTTTTGCCAAATTGTCAAACCAACGCTCGCCAGGACTTTGCACGTTAAAGTCTCGGATCAGAAAGAAAACATACAAAAAGAAAAAAAAAGAGAAAGTCCTATATAAAGGAATGACAACAACAACAACAAACAAACAAAGTAAACCGAACAAATACGATATAAATATAGATATACAAAAGAAGAAGAAGAAGAAGAAGACACAAAAGATAACAAATAACAACAATTATAGTTGCAGTGTATTATAAATTATAGCGTTTATAATGTTGACAACAAATAACAAAGCGCAAGAGAAACACACAAAATAAAAACAATAAACACACATACACAGAGAGACAGCCAGTTGAAATGGTAAGGGTATTCAGGTAGTTGGATACTTCTTAGATACGGATCCGCAACACTTTGGTTCACAAACTGACAAAACAGCATAATAAATAAATACATATATAGATATATATATATATATATATATATATATATATATATATATATATATATATATATATATATATATATATATATATATATATATATATATATATATATATATATATATATATATATATATATATATATATTAATCAAAAAAAAAAAGAAAACAATTTTTAGATAGGCGAAAGTAAGCTGCTAAATTACATATATATATATATATATATACATAACTATATATAACTGAATCGGCTTGAGGCAATCCAGTATGACAAGATCTATATCTTAACTGCTGATGAAGGAAAAGAAGAAGACAGACATACACACCCATTTTACTTATGTATACGTATGTGTGTAGACATATACATGAATACATGCAATCTGCAAGGGAGTCAAGGCAATGGTTACTTTAACGCTAAACTAAAACTATTTGTTAAATTAAAAAAAAATAAAATAATTGAAAAAATAAGTAATTTAAATTTAAAAAAAAAAGCAAAAAAGTCGAATTCCACAAAAAAAAATAAAAATAATGTCGAAATTCAGGCTAAAAAGAAATTGAGAATCGGGAAGCTAAAAACGGATACGCATTGCAGAGCCGTAGAATGTTATATTATATATACATATAAGGCATATGCATATATAATTATAAATAAATAAATATATTTTTAAGACACGTTCTAAAAGCAATAATTCAAAACAACAACAAACCGAAGAAGAAGCAGAACAACAACAACAACAAGCAGTGGAGGAAGAAGCTAAGTAAGTTTGACAAAAAAAAGGAAAAACAAAAAATTTGAATACATTAAATATACACCAATATATAAATATACATAAATATATATACAACTAAAATATATATACAAAAAAAAAAAAACAACTATATATATATACATTTAATATTATTGAAGAAGAAGAAGAAGTTGAAATGCTTCTCTCTCACACACAACAAAATATTATATATGCATATTGTAAATTACTTGTAAACATTTTTTGGACTGTCCTAGAAGAAGATGAAGATGAAGATGAAGCAGAAGATGCAATACACACATTGTAGAAACTAAATCTCGTTTATCGATTTGGGATTGTGGGTAAATAAATCTACTCGGAATCGCTATCCAAGTCTATAATAAATCATTTCTAGGCAGCTATGCCAAAACCAAAACCAAAACCAAAAAAAAAAAAAACAAATCTAAGCAAATTGAGTAGGCAACAAAGGCAAAATCTTTGCTGGCCCAAAGTACAGTCAGCTAGTAAATTTTTCTATGTTCTAAGTCGATGAGCCGATAACAAACAAAAACAACAAAAAATATCGAACTCGATGTGAAAGGCTTTTGGCAATGAGTCCTACGACTGATTGTTGAAAGTGTTATCGGTTAAATATATATACTTATATATATATATACTTATATATATAGTACGATACATTCAGAAAGATGTTGATGTACGAAGTAAATAAGTAAAAACAAAAAAAAAAAAGAAAACAAAAACCAGCTTTAAGCGTACTGTTGAATTTTTTCTAGCATTTTCCCTGTTAACGTTCGTTATGTGTAGAAGAAAATGCTTTATACGATATTATTTGTAGTAATGCTCTATATTGTTAAAAGCAAATCTCAAGACAAGCTACAACAACAACTACAACTACAACATTAACAACTACAACAAACAAACAACTTCATGCACAACACTCTATTGGTAAACCGGATCAAAAAAAGCAACAACAACAACAACAACAACAACAACCAAAATGAAATGCGTCCTTGTAACAAAAATCAATTTCAGTCAATTAGAAGAAAACAAAAAAACAAAAAAAAATGTTACAGCAAACAAAAAAACACACACACAAAGGGCAACAAAAAAGACAAGCAAAAACACATTTTTTTAAACAAAAACTAAACATGAAAAAAAAATGATAAAAAAAAATAACATTTTTCATTATTTTTCTACTGAAGGCGTCGTCAATAACACGGGAGAAAATTGACGGCGCAGGCGCAAAAGCTTTAAATTTGAAAATAATATAAACAAAAAGTAAAGTCTCTCTCTCTCAAGAGCGAGAGATGCAGAGAGCCGAAGAGGAGGATAAAGTGTATAAACAAATAATAAAGAGAAGAAAAAAAAGAAAAAAAAAAAACAAAAATACATAAGTACATGCCGTAAAAGATTTTTTAACTTTAAGCCAAAAACGCCGTTTTTTGAGTCAAAAGTCAATTTTGTGGTTCCCGAAAGCGGATGAAGCGTAAGAAAGGAGAACACACAAAGTAATATGTAAAATAGTTTTAAACGAAAAAAAATAAATAAAGATATATGAAAAAAATACAATTACGAAAAGACAGAAGACAAATGTGTAAAAGTTCTTGGTAGCTACTTATATACGACTTACTTTCCGTTTTATGCTCTTAACTCTCTTGATTATCATTATTATCATTATGATTATTATTATCATTATTATTATTCAATTGTCTTATACAAACATATCAGTTCTAATTATGTGTATGAGTAAATCGACAACTAAAATATACGAGATATTAACGAGATACAATTGAAACAAATGTCTAGCGATGTTTCTTTTTACCATATGCAACACACAAACCACACTCACACATATAAGCACACCAAACGCTGAGAATCGCATAGAGCGGCGCAAGACAATGCTTTTATATGATAGCAATCAATTATTGACACAAACATTTCGTAATTCAGTTTAATTTCTATACACATACATATGTACATACACACACACACACACACACACTCACACACACACACACACTCACAAAAACACACACTCACACACATACTTGGTAAAGAATTGCATACAAAAGAACCTACATACGAACGATCACTTGACTATTTTTGCTATAAGTAAGAAATTCCCCCCAGGAATATGTCAGTTTGCAGTTGGTACTCCTGCTGACAAAAACACCTTTACTATATTGACAATATCTCTTATATATTTTACACTATACTATATGGAAAAAAAAACAAAGAAAAACAAAAAAAAATTATATATTAATATATACAAAAAAAAAAAAAAAGAAAAAAAAAAAAAAGAAGAAGAAAAATAAACAAATATGAAATACATGAGAAATGTTTAAGATAAAGATAACGACAAAGGACGGCAGTGAAGTTAAAATTGTATTTACAAATGCGTAACCAGCAAAAATGAAATCATTTTAATACTTTATACACAAGTCGAAGGAATCTTAAAAACAAAAATTATATATACATATATATATATATAAAAGAAGAAAATCCCAAAATTCAACAGAAATGAAGATACATTTATATAAAGCGCGTTAATAAAGCGTAACACAGTTTGTAAGTATTCTACTATGTAAGTAAAAGTAATTAAGAAATGGATGGAAAATCAATTAGAAACACACACGAACACTCAAACACACACTGGATCTGGAATGGAAACGGAAGTGGAAATGGAGCGCGAATACTTTAAAAATCAGAAGAAAAAGAAATTTAGTCTAGATACCAAGTCCCAGCTGGACACATTTGGGCATCGAGTGATGATTGAGAATGTAATAGAGCGGCGTTGCCAATGTGTGTGTATATATGTATGTAAGCATTTATGTATATATATGCATATATATGGTACATGCGTGTAGGACAGTGTAATAGCTATGCGACAACTGGTACAGTACTATACACTTACAGCAAACTATACAAGGTAAAAATTATAATAAAAATAAACTAAAATTAAAAATAAATTAAAACCAAAAGCAAACAAACAAAGCGTGCGAAAAGCCATACACATAAATAGAAAGCATAACGAGAATTTAAAAAAGAAAACAATTTTTTCATTTCTATAAAGAAATCCGGTAACGAATTTGTATATTTACTACAAGTATGTATATATATATATATATATATATGCAAATATATATATATATATATATATGAGAACAAACTTCATACGAACGCAAAAA
>JAWNON010000186.1:3130000-3145000 GCA_035045945.1 Drosophila anceps | reverse complement strand
AGCTATCTATAGCGGTCATATTTAATGCGTGTCACAGATACCGATAAGCCAAGCACACACACATACACACACATACACTTATGCACAATTGTTCTCAGCAAACAGCGACGAATAAACAAAAGAGAGGGAGAGAGCGAATGTATAACTGAACTGCAACAAGCTGCGCTCACTCAGACTCGTGCTTTTGCTCTTGCTCTCTCTCTCTCTCTCTCTCTCTCTCTCGCTCTCTTTTCGTTGAGTTGCGTTGCGTTAAGTTGAGTTTTAATTTTATGCAGCTGCTGCTCATTAACTAACGAAATTCGCGGCTTGATCGCGTGGGCAACGCACAAGTGTTGCAGAACAACTAAAAAACCGAAATGCGAAAAACGAAGCCTGGAATTGAGCGTGAGTCGAACGTGAAGAAGCAGCAGCAGCTGCGGCAGCGTCGCAACGAAACTAAAACAGCAAAAAAACACGAAGCGCCGTTAGACAACGTCGGCTGCATAAAATATAAAGCTTAATAGGCCAAGTATAAGCACGAAGTCGGCTGTCACTCAGTCAGTCTGTCCCTCAGTCAGTTAGTCAATGTCAGCCCTGAGTGAACGAAAAAAAAAATTGCAAACGCTGCCTTTTTAACAGCTTGAACTTCGGCTGAACCTCAACAGCTGAGCGCAATTACAACATTTCAATGGAAGCGCAAGCTTTTTTTTATTGGCGCAATCGGCATCAATTTAGAACCGAAGCTGCCAATGTGTGTGTGTGTGTGAGAGAGAGAGAAAGAGCGCAGAGTGCAGAGCGAAGAGTAGACAACACATAAAGCAAGTCAAGGTCTCTTTGCAAGCACTTTAATTACCGTTGCAGCAACTGAAGAGCCGACCAATGGCTGGCGCCAAGTGCGAACGAGCTTTGGGCTGGAGTCTATTGAATTGATCGCACGCAGCGCTTTATCATGTTACGCCCCATGAAACACATGTGCAAAAAAAGAAAAGAAAGAACATTAAATGAAATTGGAACTGTTTGTCATGCTGAGCTTTTTTCTGGAACTATTTATGGAGCTGTTGACGTTATAAATGGGCATTTTAAACAAATTAATAATAAAAAATGTAAAGAAAAATATATATAAATTAAATATATATTTTTTTAATTACGTAGAGAATTGTATATGTACATATGCATTTGCTTTGTATATTTATATATTTTTCAATTATAATTTACGCCCAACGTTTTTTGCCATTAAAGTCAAACAGAATGCTATAAAAACAAAACACAATAAAACCAAACAACAACTGAATTATAGCAAAACACACACACACACACACACACATACGCACTCATGCACACACGAGCGAATTGGAACAAAAACGCGCCAGCAGAAGTTGCGATTGCCCCTCCCACCCTGCCACCCTCTCGCTCTAGCTCATCCAATTGGCTTACGGCCAGCAGTTCGAAATGAAATTGCAAACTGAAAACCGCAGTTAGACAAAAAGTCAGACACACACACACAGCCGGACAGACAAACTAATTTTACAAATTAATAGCACAATTCGTATACGAATTTGCGGTCGCGTTGACCGTTAAATGCATTTCCCAATTGGCAACACGCACTCCAATTGCAATTCCAATTGGCATTTCCCACATAATTCACTCGACCAAACGCATACTTATTTACGCACAGCAATTAAATGCAGCTCAATTGTTCAATAAATTCGCATTTAATATTCATATTTAAGCCTTCAAATTGTTATTTTGGCCAAATAGCGGTTGAAATGTTAATTTTATGTGTTTTTTTTTTCTTGGCAAAGACAGGTGATATGGGCGAGGTCTGTTAGCCGTGGGCGTGGCTGCAGCTGCTGACAGCGGAAATACACTCAACTTATATTGAAAACGGATTTTGTGTTAAATTTTGAAAATAAACAAAACGAGTGCTGTGTGTAGCGCCATCTAGCGCGCGTTTGCACTGGCAAACGCACTGAAAGCTTGTGTGTAGCTTTTACAGCGCAGCGCAAAATATTGGGACAGCTTGATTTAGACAGCTTCGGGCTTAACAAGGCTAAATATTTAAGCTTTTAGAAATATTTAAATATTTTTTAAAGTAAAATTTAGTTTAAGAAAATTTGGTATTTAAACTTATTTTAACGAATATTTCAAATATATATAATATTGGTTTTATGCTTTATGAATAAATGTTATTCCTTAGCTTTCCTATAGTTCAGTTTTAGGTACTATATCTTTGCTGTGCCACTCACCTCCAATCATGCGCCGCAAAACCGGGACAATCTGTTTTGCACTGCTCGCAGCGCACACCGTCATCGACCTCTCGAATTATGACACCCTGCAAAATGGTCAATTTTTAATTGAATAATTAAATAAATACAATATATGTGTTTATAATGTTTATCTGCTCGTTAGATAATTGTGTGTGTCTTAGATAAAGCATATTCAATTAGATAATCGGCTGAGTGCAGCACTCTAGATGATGTTGGCTGTACTCTGTGGAACTGCTTATAGAGCCACAAAAGAAAAAAATACTAAAAATACCTCAGATATAGCAAAAGCCTCAGGCAATTAAAGTTGAAACAACTCGACTATGGTATACCCTAGACAAACTGTAATGTTAAACAATAAAGGAAGCTTCCTTCTATGATGATCAATAATTCCAGGCTAAATAGTAAAAAGGCCATCATCAATGTTATACCCTATAAAATAGACTTTATAGACTGATTAGCTTCTTATTATCATGATCCTATATTAGACGGCATTACTAATTATTAAATACACTATAAGCTATTAAAAAACACATATTACAGGATATTTCATATTACAGGGTATTTCTCTTAGCAACCAACTGAAATTCTAGTAGAACGAAGCCTTTATATTTCATTCAAACTTGTGGGAAGCAATGTAATCTACCCAGATTAGCAGCACTCTTCAATCATGTATTACAGGGTATTCAAATAACTAAAGTCTCTCATAACACTTTTCTTATTAATTTCTCCGTTCAACTCTTGCCCAACTCGCAGTGTATACCCTCTGCTACTGTCCATCACACTCTCTGCTCATTTATTACAGGGTATGCCAACAACTAACTGCTGCTTTGCACAGCTTTCTTTAAGTGTAACATTCTTGATTTTCTTTATTCAAACACAACTCACAGCTTGGCACACCCAAACCATTGCCATTTACAGGGTATTCTAACAGCCAAATGCAATTTACGATTACACAACGGCAAATCGCATTTTGCTCATTTGCGCCAAAAGCTTGACTCCTAGAAATGGGGCGTGGCATTGCCTTTGCCAGAAATTTGAATTCTGCAAAGAAAAAACCAAAACAAAACAAAAAAACATTTGCCAGAGGTCAAAAGGCAGCGCGAGGCGGGAGAAGCTTAAAGAGGCAAATGCTTGGGCTGCTGCTTTGGCTGCTGCTTCGGCTGCTGCTGTTGTGGTGCAGAAGCGACACTTGTTCCAAAATTACGCTCAAATATATGTGGAACAAAAGAAAACCAACAGCAACAACAACAACAACAACAACAACAATAAGAGTGAAACAGAAAAAAAAACAACAACTTGGCACGTTTCCATTCCAATTCTGGCCATGTTTACAGCTAAATGTGCTGATGTGTGTGTGTGTGTTGAGTGTATGTGTGTGTTGAGTGTATGAGTGTATGTGTGTATGTATGTTGTGTGTATGTTGTGTGTGTGTGTGTGTGTGTTGTGTGAGTGTGTTTGACTGCAGCTAAAAAAGAAATCAACGCAGAACATTCTTAACGCGCATAACCAACTGCACAATGCACGTTCATAGTGCAAAAAACAACTAAGTTGAGTCAAATATCGATAACTACTGATTGGCCACGCCCCAATAGGCGCAGCATATAGTATATAAAGCCACCTCAAGCAGAGTTCAACACCAAAGCAGCTGCAAACTAGTCAAGCTAGGCTGACCAAGCAAGAGTGATACTATTTGCAATAGCTATATAACAGCAGCATTTAAAGTTATCGATAAACGATAACTGTAGAAATATTGTATAAAATATGCCATTTAATAAAATATATATTAAAAAAAAATCAATTCATAAGCAACATCAGATTTGAAATGTTTATAGACAAACCGAATGGCAAACAGCCGTGCATCGCCGCAAAACCTATATACCCTCTTTTCCATTCCTGTTTGCTATTAAAATTGTGCAGGCATTTCATTTGGCAATGCCATTTTTCCATTGCAATTGCAAAATGGTTGACTTTTGCCTGCATTAATATGCAAAGGATATCATGTCCTTGGTCCTTTGTCGATTGCGTTTGTCGCTTGCCGTTTGTCGCTTTTGTCGCTTTTGGCGCGCTGTCCATTTGGGTCGAACGTATGCATTGGCAGCCACAACAAACGAAAATCGATGCTGACCCAGTTGGCGAGGCAACCCTGCACACCAGGACAGCCGCGCGACAACTCTGACTCTGACTCTGGCTGACGGATGTGAGTATTAAGTTGCAAGTGAAAGCAAATATTTGATGGGCACTTAAGTGGCGCCGCAGCTGAGCCACGGCCCCACAGCCCCACAGCCCCGCCGCCCCACTCGCCCACTCTCTAAGTAAATCCTCTTCAGATTAATGATCTGACAATTAAATAAATCTATAATGCATATTTAGGCAAAGGGAAACAAACAAACAGCAGCTGCCGCTGCGAAAGTCTTTCACACAAAAAAGTATCTGAAAGTTGTAAAAAAAAGTATCTCAAAGTTGAGCAAATATGCAAATGGATTTGCCACAAATTAACGAACTGACATCTGACAAATTTGGCTGCGAAATGCGGTCTGGCCATAAAGGGAAGACCCCTAATGTATGCGAGCAGCAATATTAATAGCCAAATGATGATAATTTTTGCAATTTTTGCAAGAGACAAAAGATCAAGTTTCAACACAAACTGAAGAGAACTGAACAGTAGATAGAGCTGAGAAGGCCATTACCTATCATAAGTATGAATTACAGGGTATTGATTGGAGAGGAATGAGCAGTAGATAGAGCTGAAAAGGCCATTACCTGTCACTAGTATGAATTACAGGGTATTCATAAGCATAGCTAACACTATTAGCTAACTATAAGTAATAATACAGGGTATTAACTCAACACAAACTGAAGAGAAATGAGCAGTAGATAGAGCTGAGAAGGCATTTATTAATTACAGGGTATTCACAAGCAAAGAGTATACCCTTAGCTAACTATAAGTGTATAATACAGGGTATAATTGAGCATATAAAACTGATTCCTATTAAACAACATATTGAAAAGCAAAAACAAAAGCATTGAAAAGCATTAACAGCTAAATTTGCGCTATTTATATTCATGGAATACCCCTAATGCATACTAAAAACTTAACTCTTGCAGTTTAAATATTAGAAAAACTCGAAAGTTAGGGATAGCAGCATATTTTTATTACTAAAAAATTTATATAAGGGTAGCCCTAATATCTTTAACTAAGCTACAACGCATAAGGAATGCCATTAATGTTATTAAAAAAAGAAGAAACAACTGAAATGGATTCTATCTTAATATTAAAAGTTAAATAAATGCATGCAAAGCATTTAGCATGCTTATAAGTCAAAGGAAATACCCCTAATGTTATCGATATACAGGAAATTTCATGTCAGAGACTTGCAATTTGGCCATGTTACTCAGAGCTAAGAGTATTTATAAGAGTAATGAAGCACAACTACTATATATTTTCCACAATTTATATAATAGCATATACGAATTAAGGAATACCCTTAATGTTATTTTTAAAAGAAGAAAGAACTGTAATGGACCTCGAAATAGTAAGCACATATCTGCTAGAAGACTAACATTAATATATAAAAAAGGAAATACGCTAAATATAGCACTGCGGGAATACCCTTAATCTTACAGCCAAGGGGATTCCGCACTTATTGAAGTCTCAAATGTAATCATTAGCAATTTAAAGACAGCTCATGACATAGCGAAATATGTTTGGAAATAAAACATGAAGAATTATAATTTATTTGCAGAATGATGTCATCGATCGTAATTCGAATGCGAAACAGAGAAAAACAAAAGTAAAAAACAAACAGAAATAATCAAACCTATTTCGAATGTAAAACAGTTTCCAAATCTATGCTGGGAAACTATTTGAAGTGTCAACTGTAAGTCGTAGACGGTATATATATACAAATTTATTATAGGCCAATTCAAATGAGAACTGAGAACTGAGAACTGAGAACTAGTTCGACCCACACGCACTGTGGGTCACGCCCGCGCACTTGAGCTGCCAAAGTTCTGGGCTAACGAATTTTCGAAAACGATTTGTAGCTGGGCAGGCAGCTCAGTCAACTTTAAGCTACATTTTAGAAACTATGACGCGATGCAAGTGTTTGACTGTGTTAACAAAATAAATAATAAAAAAAATACATATATATATATATATATAGAAGAGATCGTAGGTCGACAACAACAGCAATAACAA
The DNA here is from genome assembly GCA_035045945.1 of Drosophila anceps. Classification (NCBI taxonomy): domain Eukaryota; kingdom Metazoa; phylum Arthropoda; class Insecta; order Diptera; family Drosophilidae; genus Drosophila; species Drosophila anceps. Next base: position 3,138,556 of record JAWNON010000186.1, on the reverse strand, counting down.
CAACAAGCTAAAAACAAAACCGGCTCCAAGTTACTCGGAAAACAATCTACGTATGAGCCACATATCGTCAGAAAGCTGGCAGAACAACAAAATCAACAACAGAACCCGCAAGTGTTTGCTTATTGCAAAATACATAGCAATAATAAAAGAAAAGAGACAACGAGACAAAGCGACAAAGAGACAGATAGAAAGAGTGAGAGAGAGAGAGAGAGAGAGATAGAGAGAGTGAGAGACAGGGAATAGCGCTGACTTCAAGTACAAAGTTAACAATTTACAGAGGCGCCGAATTTCGCAGAAATTTGTTGGCTGTTGGTTTTATTTCAGCTATACCCTGTAAAACATTTAGTGAGCAGGTGTATATAGCAGGGAGAGAGAGAGCTGACAAAACTCTTTATATAGCCAAAACTTATTGATCAACATCAACTTTGCCTTGAACTTTATGAGCAATAGATGAAAACTGAAAGCCTATATATAAGTAAAGCTCTCATACTATTATTAAAACAATCGATAAATATCGATAAGTTATATTTCTGTTGTATGCAAACCTCAGAGTTGAGCTGAATATATATAAAGCTCTCATAAGAAGTCAGATATATATTTTTTATGAGACATGAAAGTAACGAATTGTAAAGCTCTCGTAACTATATCATGTCTTTAATAACAGCTCAAACTACTTTTAAAAATCGATAAGTATCGATAAATTGTCTTTCTTTTCCATGCACTTTTTAGAGTTTTAGAAAACGTGAGGCATACACAATTAAGCAGCTGCCCTAAATATATAATATTCTTAATAACAGTTCTACCTGCCTTTCAAAATCGATAAATATCGATAAGTTGTCATGTTGTACATTTCAGACTTGCTAAACATGTGAATACAATTCCAAACTAAATCAAAGCTTTTTACAGGGTACTCGCTAGTCTATTACTCTCAACTAGCCATATAGCTTCGACACTGTTCGTCAAATTTTTGGCATTAATTAACACGATTCAGTCTGGCGCTGATGATTTTTACCACTTAACCTGCTTGCAGAGCCACACGCAATCGGCCAACTGAGCCAGTCACCCATCTGGATGGATAGATGCAAAGCGAGGTTACGACTTCAAAGCTAAACAAAGTTTACATTACATTTATTTTTCACAGTCTAGTTCAGTTTTGCCACAGCGCAAATGTGTTGAGCCTAACTGAATATTCAAATGGTAACAAACTTGGGCATCCACTTAACTAGTTCAAGATCAGACGCAGCAGATCTTTGACTAAGTTTAGTTTAGTTGTTGCCTCCATTTAAGTTGTTTTGTTGCTTTAGTTGCTGTTGCCATGTTTCTAGCTGGCGACTTCTCTCGCCTAAGCTCAATGCGAATGCCTCTAAATTGCCAACGACCCCGTTGCGATCACATTAGAAAGTGTATTTAGTATACAGATAGAGGTTTATGTATATATAGTCAAAGCTCAAGTTTGGAGCTGATGATAGTAGAGCAACGATTTGCTAATTAGTAATGGAGCTCACAGGAAAAGACAGGGAGAGAGAGAGAGATGAAGAGAGAGAGAGAGAGAGAGAGAGAGAGAGAAATGAAAGAATGATGAAAAGCAAAGAACATTCCGAAAGCTATCATTATAACTCACTGTACTTCGCATCATCATTGTCATTATTATTAGCCGACGCACTGACATATTATGATTATCATCAATATTATTATAATCATAATCCAAAAAATTATCAATTTGATTGTTATTAGCATTATAATTCTCATTAATATTATCATTTTCATTGTGCTCTTCATTATCACTATCATCATATTCACAGTCATTATAATTATAAATCTCATTAGTATTATCACTGTCATCATTGTTCTAGTGAGTCTCCTTTTTCCATTTCATTAACATTATCATTATCATATAGAGTTTCATTAGTCTTCTCATTATTATTTCTCATTATTCTTTATATTCATAAGCTAACATATCTCACCTACCAATAGATAAGTCTTTCAGCTAAGATTTTTATATCTATAATATCTATATATAAAATATCTTATACACTTCTTAGATCTTCGAATTCGTTTCCGCTTTAATACCAAGATCTTATTATTCATTTCATTTGAAAAGGAACTTCAATCTTAGACTTGAAGCTTCTTCTATATAAGGAAAATATTACTTGAATATGATTTTTGACTTATTAAAGAAGAGCGGAAATTGTTTTTGTTGTATCCAATTGACACGTCAAGAGTTTCTTCAACGAAGGTGTCTCGCGAAAAAAATGTAATCGTATGTGGGCTTACGAAACAAAAAACCAATTTGACCGCAAACAAAGAGGCAAATTCATTTATAATAATTCGACGAAAGGTTGTAGTTCAATTACCTTTAAGTCTTGTGCCACATGAGCAGCTCAGCTACTGAGAATTTCGAATTAAAAACAATTGAGAAACGTTTTCGTTGCGGGAATGCCCCTAACATAGAATAGATCTACATAAATTGCTGAACATATATCATAAATACTCTAAACTGATTCGTATAGAACAGGTTTGAGCTGAACACAAAAAAGTGTCATTCTAGGGAATACCTCTAATAATAAATACATTTAAGGAATGCCTTCAATGTAACTGCTGGCTAAATGCTCGTAAAGAGCATTTTGATTATGCATTCAATGAATAACTTTTAATGAAATGATCGATCGAGTCAATCTTGTATATATATATAACTATATATATATTGTAATCGTATAATATCTATGATTCATTGAGCTCTAATAAATACACATATTTGGCTTAAATCATTTATGCCCTCATCCATATGTATTTGCACAGATATCCGTATTCCATTTGATTCCACATCTCAAAAAGGCGCACAGACAAATCAACTGTTGACGTCAGCGCATACATCCATATAGATATAGATATATATGTTATATATCTATAATATATGCCGTTACGCGTAGAACTCGGTAAAGCCAAATAGGGCCGCACAATAAGCGCATCTGCTTTCTAGCCAACCCCTCACAGAAAATATGGTCAGGCAGTCAAATTGAATTGAATGCTCGTCACGTAACGCTCATCCATTGTCATGCACAGTTAGTCAGCCGAGAGACCCAATAACTCCGACACTTACGACGCTCAATATTGACCAAAAATTTACACATTGTTTACATCGATATAATGAAAATATTAAAAGTTGAAGCGATAAAGCAATAAGCACTAAATCAAGCTGAATTTAAGTTAAGCTTAATAAAACCCAAACACTAAAAAAATTCCGTAAAATAATAATAGTAAAAAAAAACCAACAGGAAATATTTCACTTAATTTGGCTTGACAAATATTTAATGAAAATATTATAATAATAAATAACTTAAGCACAGAGTATGTGAAATATTTGAAGTCTGCATAAAGCTAAAAGCGTTAAGCCAGCCATAATTAATGCCCAAATAAAAGTGCGAAAACGAATTCGATTTCATGTGAATGTATATAGAGATAAATGTATGATGTATTTATGTAGGTTTATCTGAATGAATGTGGATTTGCACATGCGTTCCACTTACTTCTTTTTGTTAATGGCCCTGCAACTACAAAATGTATATATATACTACAATATCTATATATATATATATATATATATACATTGCTCAAGGAAACTGGGCGGCAATGTTGCCGCGGGTCAAACAGATTTTGGAGTCCGAAATAAATGATAATTAACAATTTACACAACACACTTAATATTTGTTTTCTTTTGCTCCCACTCTTCCTCTCTTTCTCTCTCTCTCTCTCTCTCTCTCTCTCTCTCTCTCTTTACTCTACTCTACCTATTTTTGCCTTGTTTTGTGTGCTTATTTACTTGATTTAAACTTTTTTTTGACACACAACAACAATAAATAATGAAATTGACAAGGCAAAGAGATTTTTGGAGTTGGCCACTCTGAACATGAATCAGTTGTTAGCACAATTCGTATAGAAAATAAATATAATTCGCCTGGAATGACGCAAATTGTTGTCGTCGAAACTCATGATCTGCCCCCAAAGCGGCGATGAGCGCGTGTCGCAATGTTCAGCATGCGTGCCAAATCGCATGACTAATTCAGCAGAGTTTTCAGGTGGATGCGATGGAAAGGGAAAAGTCAAATGTGAACAGATTTGCATTATATAATATTAGTTTGTTTATATATCTATATATAGATACGTTCATACGTTTCAGATATACCATAGACTTTTTGGTTTAACTACACTCAGCGAAAAATCAGCGAAAATCACACAGAAATTGCAACCAATTGCAGTTAAAATAAAAACGTAAACTTTTGTTTTTGTTTGTTTGTTTTTTTCATAAATTAAAATTTATTTATTAGTTAAATTTTATGTTATTTTAGTTTTATATATTTTATTTTTATCTTTTTAGATTTTCGTCTCGTTTCGTGTTTCGTGTCACGCGCTCAGCTCTAGCTGTAGCTTTTGATCAGTCGAGTGTTTGATCTAACGCCATGGAATCTTGATTGGCGAGCGATTGCGTTGCCTTGCGGGGGCGACTCTTGGCATTGGCTGCGGCTGCGGCTGTGGCTGTGGCTGCTGCTGCTGTTGCTGCTGTTGATATTGCTGTTCGCGACGCCCCCAATTGACGCCCACGCCCCCAGAACTTTGCCGCGAGCTGGACAAGGGCCGCACCGAGACGGGCACAGGTGCATTGTAGTGACCGCCAAAGTAGGTGGGCGTCGGCTGCTGTCGACTGCTGCTCGGCTTGCTGCCGTACAGCTGTACGCGGGTGGGTGCACGTCCTCGGGCGGGCGCCGGCGACAATTTGCCCTGCTCGCTGCCAATGTGCACCAGAGTTTGATAACGTCCGCTGCGCTGCGGCTGCGGCGACTGTTGCTGCCGCTGCTGTTGCTGCTGCTGCTGCTGCTGCTGCTGCTGCCGCTGCTGCTGCAACTGTTGCTGCTGTTGACTTTGATTTCGCCATTTGCTCGCCGGCGGCGTTTGCCTGGAGACGCTGCTCGCCAGCAGCCGCTGGGCATAATACTCTGTGGTGGGCATGGGCTTGGCCACGCCCACTGGCACTAGCCGGCCCGGCGAGTGCGGCAATATGGAATTCTTGATCTCGATGCGTATGGCTGAGGCAGGCGGTGCGGGCGATGGCGACATATGACGCAGCATGGGCTGTGCCACACGGAAAGTCTCGTTGCGTTTGACGGGCGAGCGGGTGGTCGAGCGCGAGGGTCGATCGCGCAGCGGCGAACGCGATTGCGGCCGATAGTTATCGTTATCGAAGACCAGAAAGTCCGGACGATTCTCCTTGGAGGCGCTGCGCTGACTGCTGGACTGTGCTGCAGCGGCCGGCGGTGGCACCTCGACGAACCAGGCGGGATTGTGCGGCTGCTGTTGCTGCTGCTGCAGCAGGCGATCACGAAACGATTTGCGAAAACTGTTCAGGGTGACCGTTTTGTATTTGTCGCGCTCCTCTTCCTCCAGCAGATCATCGTTCGAGTGAGTCTTTAGCTGCTCCAATTGCTCACGCAGATGCGTTGGCGTCTTGCTCTTGCGATAGGTGCTCGAATCGAAGCTGCCGCTCGAGCTGGAGCCCAGACTCGGCTGCCGTTGCATGCCGTTTGAGCTAGCATCGACTGGCGACGCTGCCTGCTTGCCCTTGCCCTGCTGCTCGTAGAGAAAATTGAATGGATCTGCATGGGCATCGTAGTCGAGCATGCGATCGCCATCGTTGCGCCATTTGTAGTAGGTATTTGTGGCCGTATCGCTTGGATGGTGTTCATAGCTGGCCACCTCCTCGGGCGAGGGCTGCTTCTTGCGTTTCGTGAATGTGCTGAATTTGCTAAACACCTTCGATTTCTTTGACTTCTTTTCCAGCGTGCTGCTGTTGGAATCATTGCCTCGCTGCTGTTGCTGCTGCTGCTGCTGCTGTTGCTCCTCATCGGAGGCATTCAGTATGAAGGTATCGCCGCGCTGTAACGTGGAGCTCGTTGTGGAATCTCTCCGCGAGCTGATCACACTCGCTGGCCGCGAACTGCAGCTGCGCACGGGCGTCGTATCGCGCGACGAACTCTTGCGGGACGAGGCCAGCGAGGAGCGTATATTGCGAAAAAATGACATTGTGCTTTCAGCTCGAGCCCGGAGTTCAAGCCCGCGCAAAGTCAAAGTCTACGGAACGGAAAAGTCGCGACGCGCGGAACGAGTCTCTGATTGTGTCTGGCTCAGCCAACTGCCACGGAGCAACTGAATCGGCTGAATCGGCTCAGCTATTACGCGGATCACTAGAATTTCTGCGGCAATCGGGTTTCATACTTCGTTTCATTTCGTTTCGTGCTCGGCGCTTTTTTTCCACTTTTGTTTTGACCAATTTAGCGTATACTTAACGTCATTATCGTGCTTATTATTATGGCCATATTTCGAGTAGCCATACCTGAGTGTCTCTCTCTCTCTCTCTCTCTGTGTGTGTCTCGATCAGCAGCTGTTCGCGTGGGTGTTACAAGTCCAAAAGGAAAAAAAAACAAAACTCGTTTTGGTGCCCAAATCTCGACTTTGATGCTTTATTTCGTAATTTATGCAAGCAGAAAGCGCTCTAATTAGTTATCTGATGCAAAGCATCAACAGCTCATTTACAACAATTGCAACAACAGCAACAACGACAACAACAACAACAATAGCAACAACAACAATAGCTACAACAACAGCAACACCTTAGCAGTATTTAGGGCCATTGTTTATTTGCTTGAAGCGCGAACTACAACAAAGTTAAATTGTATGACAAAACACGGCACAGTGGTTCAAGTTTGTTGAAAAACATGTGAAATACGATTGGTATAGAATATTTTATTCAAAGATAATTGACTATTTAACAGAAAGGATTAGTAAAAGAAAAATAACAAGAGAAATTTGGATATAGAGAGAGACAGATAGAGAGAAAGAAAGAGATGGAAAGAGAGAGAGAGAGAGTGGGAGAGAGAGAGCGGGAGAGCGGGAGAGAGACAAATACAGAGACAGGTAAGGAAGAGAAAATGAAATATAGAGAGAGCGAGACAGAGAGTGAGAGAGATATAACAATAAACAAATAGAAAAAGAAAGGTAGAGAAATAAGCAGGGCGATAGAGAACGAGAGAGATATAACGATAGAGAGACAGAGAGAGATTGATAGAGAGAGATAGAGAGAGAGAGAAATAAAGAGAATAAGGGAAAAATAAAGACAGGCAGAATCAGAACAGGCAGAGAAAAAGAGGGAGCAAGCGACAAAGATAGCTCAATGAAGAGAATAAGAGACATGCATAACAGAAAGAGGAAGAAATATTAAAGCGGAGAGATCTAGTGACAAAATAAAAACTTTGAGCCATATTCTTATTAACACATATGTATATGTATATTTATAAACAGTCGCACTACTATTTTTGTGAACACAGCAAGTATGTCTGATGATATTTTATTACAGATGATTATACTATTGTAGCTCAGTTTTAAATTATATAATTATAGTTTTTTTAAATCCATTAAAATACAAATTCTATTTGACTTTATCATACAAAACATGACCCCACTGTGCTATTTGACTTTATCATACAACTCATAGCCCCACTGTGCCATGTCAGTCTGCAGACTGCCAAACAATTGTTGCAAACAATTTATTTGGTAAATTACTATTCGCATTATAGATTTGATATAATGATTATTATAATCTGCTATAATAATCACTTTGGCGCACAGCATTGGGACACTGTGCCGAGTTCTGGTCTACACTTATCGATGGCTTTCGATGCTAGACGCTTCATTGTTCGCCTTAATGAGTGATTGAGTTTCGTGTGAGCACACTTTTGTCTGCCATTCGATTTGCTTCGCTTCCGATTCCGCCAAACAGCAAAAGCAACAAAAGCAACAAAAAAAATAGTCAAATAAACAGCTTATGGCAGTCATTAGATTGTATCTTCAGAGCAGCGAGTGCTAAATGCAGCAGCAACAGCAACAGCAACAGCAACAGCAGCCGTAGCAGCCGCAGCAGCTGTTTGTATTTAATTATTTATGCTGATGATTAAACAGATTAAGTACACCTGTGTTGGTTCGCACATGAATATTAATGCCTATGAGCGCCATTAAATAAGGGCAATTTGCTGACCAGCAGCAACAAAATATTTATTTATTTATTCGCATTTTCAGCGCTTCGATAAGCTGATCTCACATCGAATTTATCGTTGCCTGCTTTTGGGCGCGCACTTTACGCCCGACCGCAGCGGCCCCAAAGTAGGCAATGAAACTGGCTGCAGCAGATATCGTGAAATTTGAAATTCTGTGAAAAAATGTTAAATGCGAAATGGGAAATTCGGAAATGGGAAATGGGAAATGGTAAATGGTAAATGGTAATGGTAAATGGAGGCCAGCCACCATCAGAAAAATCAAGTCATCCACACACTCGAGCAATCTCGGAATCGCAGCGGGCGCTGCGAAAAAGTTCACGCCATTTGCAGAACCATAAACACGCACACGCATATCCCCAGAAAAAAAGGGAGCAGCTACACACACACACACACACAGCAGCAGACGCACTTACATACATACAAAGAACGAGGTGTGGCCAAGCAATATATTTGA